>JANVCJ010012012.1:0-12023 GCA_026413505.1 Epizoanthus ramosus | reverse complement strand
CTAGTGTACTGTCATGAGTCAGCCAATGCACTGTTTACATACAGCAGGTGTACTGCCAACAGTCAACCAATGCATTGCTAACGTACATCAGCTGGTGTACAGCTATCAGTTAGCTAGTGTACTGTCATGAGTCAGCCAATGCACTGTTTACATACAGCAGGTGTACTGCCAACAGTCAACCAATGCATTGTTATCAGCTGGTGTATTGCTATCAGTTAGCTAGTGTACTGCCATAAGTCAACCAATGCACTGTTTACATACAGCTGGTATACCGCTAACAGTTAGACAATGAATTGTCAACACTCAGTTAGTGTATTGCTTTCAGTTAGCCAGTGAACTGTCATGGGTCAGCCAATGCACTGTTTACATACAGCAGGTATATCGCCAACAGTCAGCCAATGAACATTTAACACTCAGCTGGTATATTGCTTTCAGTTACCCAGTGTACTGCTATAGGTCAGCCAATGCACTGTTAACACGCGGCAGGTGTACTGTTATCATCAGCCACATTCACATTCAGCTGGTGAACCACGAACAGTCAGACAGTGGACTATCAAAAGACATCCAATGCACTGTCAACACTCAAATAGTATACTGCCAACAGACATCCAGTACGCTGTTAACACTTAGCATGTGTACATGTAACAACAACAGCTAATCAGTGTACTGTCTGCCAATAGTCAAGCAATGCACTGTTAACACACAGTTTGTGTACTGCCAACACACATCCAGTGCACTGTTAACACCAGCAGGTGTACCGTATTTTATTACTAGTACACTGTTAACATTTGGCAGGTGTAATGCCATCAGTCAGTCAGAGTACTGCCCTCAGTCAGCCAGGGTATTGCCACCAGGCTGCCAATGCACTGTTAACAGTCAGCAGGTATATCACAATGTCAATGTTACTGAACAGCTGTTGGGACGTGAAGACCCAACAACGTGGACACCTTCAAGAACACCATGGCCACGTAAGGTCCGAGACAAGGATGTCTTTGTAGTGGGAAAAATAAGTTAACATACCAAGCTCAGCAATCATGCGACAGTGCAGATCAGCTTCTCTAATTAATTGTGTTAATTAAATTATGGGTTCCTTTAGTGAAACTTGAAATGTCTTGATTTTAAGTAATGACAGTGTTTGCTTAGTTGTATAAAGAATACTCTTATCTGAATCTTGCATTTCCCTGTTCTGACTAGTCACAAATTGATCTCATGAGCAAAGATGCAACAAGGCAGACATCAGAGTTGATAAACATGATCTACTTTACTTGTAGATGTTCTCAGAATTCCTTCTTCAAGGGAGTAAGGGAACAATCTTGGATGTAATGGAAGGACTGTGCATATTAACTTAAAATGTTTGCTTCTAGCAGTGCTCTTGTGCTGCCCAAATTACATAGGGTCTCTCGGTCTAAAGTCTAACTTGTCTACTGTCGAGAGTATTCTCAGAAGATGCTACAAGAGGAAGTACTCCTCTGTGCTATATATTCTATACAAGAGCTACTGATAGATAAAGTTAGTTACTTCTTCTGTAAAAATATGTTTTAAGACAATTTAACTTCTCTATACATCTCATCATATTTAGTAACTTGACTCACAGATCCTTAACTACCACAATTTAAAGATATCAGTCTGTATTTGATTTTCATTTGAAGGTACCAACCTGATGTGTGAAACCATTGTAGATCTCTCTCTATTTCCATACAATGATCTCTTCACTGAATACTGAAATGGTATTTTAAGATAAAACCACAATGAGTCTGGCACAACAAACAAACATAAGAACCACAAGAAATCTTCAGGGTTTGTAAACTTTTCAATTTTCACAATTCCAGGACTTACATGTATCAGGAGTTTTATGTTTGGAATATTCCAGTAGTTTCCATGAATATTTTGATGTCATTGATCACAAACTAAAATGCAACTCTAAAAATATTTCCAACAATTTCTCTTTGAAAAAAGAGTTTTCCAGGAGTCAGATTGTCAGGGAAGGATAAAAATTCCAGGACTCTTCTGAAATCTTTGGATTTTGGTCCTGCAATATTCTGGAGTTTCAAAAACAGGACCCGATTCTTCAGGCCAAAACCTAGACGAGGTTTGCAGTCCAAAATGCCTCACTCACCTTCTCAAAATTCCAACCAATCAACAGATTTGAGAAAGATAATCTACCTCACTACATATGGGTGCTAACATTTAACCTAGTTTAAGCCTCGATTAGACAAAGCAATTCTCGAGGAAACATAATTGTGGTTTAAATTTACACCCTGGGTTTGCAAAATTTAATGCAGGATTTGCATTTATCAGTTCTAAAGGAAATGGACCCTGGAAATCAGGCCAAAATAAATTGAATTGGCCCGGAAGTAAGCACACGACACAAGAACACAACCATGGAGCTATGGAATTACCTGTAATGTAACGCCTTTCAAACTGAATTAAAATCCCATATTACCACTGTAAATCACTGAAATGAGCCACAAGTTATGATTGACTGTGAACACTCTTCTTTTGGTAAAGGAAGTACACCATAACTGCAATCATTGGTACAATGGAACCCCGATATAATGATACGCCAGGGGAGCAGTAAAATTATATCGTTATATCGGGGTATCGTTATATCGAAACTCCCAAAACAACGATATGGCCGTAAAATAGCCAAAAATATCGTTATAACGGGGTAAACTTAACATGTACTTTTTCCTTCATATTTTAATTAAATGTGTAACTTTTACACCTTGCCATTTCTACATCTCAAATTCCGCACTTTCACACCTCACAATCCGCATTATCAATTATGAGAATCAAATGTAAACATTTCGAGCTCACTTGACGTTTTCAAAATGGTTTATACAGCAAACTATAACTGCAACAAAACCAAACATAACAGAACATTTAAAATTGTGATACAGTTATCATCTCTACTTTCTTACGGAGTTGGCAGTGTTAATAATTCATTCTTAAAAGTACTCATCCATTTTGGATTGCTTCATATTTTGGACTTGTAGCCTCAAAAATGTGTCCTCCATTGACCATTGACAAAAGAGATGAAAAAAATTTTCTCTCTCTTTTGCCAGATTCTGTCAAAGTGATAATGAAATTTCGAACTGCCATTACAGCTTTCAGTTACTCGTATATCATTATAAAGAGCTGTTGACAGAACAGTTGAATAATAATCGATTACTGAAATTCAATAAATATTTGTTGTTGATATCTTGTGTTAGCACTTTGGAGACTACGAACTAATAATATCGTTATATCAGGAACAATTTTACGTTCGGTGCGCTAGATTCACATCGTTATATCGGGATTATCATTATATCGGGGTTCCACTGTAATAGATTTAGGTTTCACGATATAAATAGTTAACCCACCTATGTTGATGTTGTTAGCACTTATAATGCTTTTTTTTGGGGGGGGCAGAATCCCTCCTGTGCAAGTGCAGGCAAAAACCTCACACAGGGTTTATAAACACTGTTTATATATACATTTGAGGTGCAGTATAACTTATTACCTTTGACGATGGTGTATAGAAGCTTGGAAGACCCGATTCATCAATAACCTAAAAGAAATATACAACGTTCAAATGAGCACAATATCTTAATGGCATGTTGACAGCTCAACAGACGAAACATGAAGTCGTGTCCTAGTTCTAAAACAACAAAATCTAAGCAAGGCTGTTTTCTAGTACCACTTTGCAAAACTGCCATCAGTCTGACACTGATCTTCATAAAATATATTATTTATTTATTTATTTACTCGCTTTAACTATACAATAAATAATTTAAGAAGCTTACCATAATATTTAACAATGGTTGAATATTACATTTGGTCATAATTTATTCTACAATTTCTTAAAGTATTTTCTGTTGTGAACGAATATGTTGAAGATAAACGGTAGTATTGTTCAAAAAATGACGTACATAATCACTGTAAACACTAAAACAAATAGGTGTCAATCATTCTTAATTTATCAGTTTCAGCTTATACAAAAAAAGCCATTCCTTGTGTTGGAAAGTTATTGTCTTAGGTGGTGTTTACAGGATACCCGATTGAGTTTCATTATGGTATGACTTCATCCCGGTTCCCTACAAATCGCTGCATTTGTTTACATGATACCTCAAAAAAGTTTGTACCAGAATGACTCATTCCGGAATGAACTTATCTGGGGTCTCATACCGGATCTGGAACAAAATCTGACCGTAAAGGTTTTCCAGCATCATGTAAACAATGCACGAGTTCATTCCGGAACAAAATGGCAGCGGAGTTGAACTTTTGGTGGACTGGAATGAATAGACCGTGCGCAGTGCAAACATCAATGTACTTCTTCTTTGATTATCTGCTGACCGGCCTGACGCAGGGCACTGCTCTCTGCTGCTTCCAGTTACATTCCGGAACAAATTCATTTTTGCAACTCTTTCATGTGAACACAGTACAGATTTATTTTCATTCCGGAATGAAACTTGATCCGACATCATGTAAACACTGCCTTAGGCAGGGTTAGGCATTAGGTTATGGTTGGGCGACTCTATACAGTATAATGTTTTTTTTTAGATTTTCGAGAGTGACGTCATCTGTGTTCCATACATGAGGAAACAACCATACTTGATATGAGTTGTTAATAGAGTTTTTTTTTAAAAAAAGAAATCACAGTTTGGGGAGGCACCAAGATGGCTGAGGCAGCTAAATAAAGTGGCTGTCGTTTAAATGGATGTACAGTTGACAGTAACATATTGAGAATACATATTCTGGCTGATAAATAGAGGATGCCTGCTTTAATAGGAGGCCGAGATTTGAATGTTGGTGGAAAACACCGGTGCAATTAAAGGTACAGCTTGTAAGAACAGACATGTTACTTGATAAAGATAATAATGCTTAATTGCTCTTTATAGTTAATAAATATACATTAAAGGTCACTTACTCTGTCTGCATTGTTTGCTGTCCAATCTGTACCCAAGGGAATGTCATGTGCTCTATAGGTCTCACATAAGTAGCGCATAACAGCATCAGGAGCTGTGAACAGGTCTTTTAGATAGGCATGGAAATGCCACTGCCTGTAGCAAATGTGAAGTTGATGATGAACTTTGAACAAAGCATTAACTCTTCAAAACAAAAATTTATTTAATATAATTTACCGACATACATCCTGGGCAAGGATAAAATAATGGGGATCAAACAACTATAACAGTTAATTTTATCCAAGTGCAGCCGAAATCCAATAATCCGAAAACCAGCAAGCCATAAAAATATGGCAGTACATGTATTATAACAGCATGGATGTTTTTTTATGGCAAGTTCGATTTATGTTCGCTACCTTGTTGCAAGTAATAAATATTGCTGCTTAGAATTGAAGCAAAACACTATAAATTGAAACTGCGCCAAATCGAGATAAAGAAGTTACTCACTTTTAATAAACACAATTTACAGTTCAAAGCACACAAGCACACAATTTACAGTCAAAGTGCTTCATCGTAGAATTCATTCTCGCAAAACATGGCAGAAAAAAGGTTTTTTCAGGCAATCTGAACACAGACGATATCAAACTGTTAAATACTAAAGATGCATTTTTGAAGGAAATACTATATATGTGGGCAAAAATAAATTTCAAACACAGTTTAAATGAACTTCAGAACCTACCACTTTGGCAAAACTCTTTAATTAGAGTAGAAAAAGCACCTATTTATTTTCCTCACTGGTCAGGAAGATCTATCAGCCATGTAAAAGATTTATCAGATGAAAATTAAAATTTCCTAACCTATGAAGATTTTACTCGTAAATACAATCTAAACACCAATTTTCTGGAATACTGTGGCTTAATTTCTGCTGTCCGCAGCTTCAAAATTAAAACGATGCCGGAAAGGGTTACCTCCCAAGATAAAAGCTTTGAACAAATATTAAATTCAAAGGACTTTTCGAAAGCAATCTATCGATCACTTATTCAATTAACGGTATCAACTCCAAGGAAAAGCGAATGAAAATGGGAAACATATTGTTATGAACAGAAAACCCGAGATATTGACTGGCAGAGAGCCTATACCTTAGCATTTCTTTGCACGAAAGATACTAAATTAAGAACCTTTCAATTTAAGTTTCTTCATCGACGAATTGCAACAAGCGATTATCTCTGTAGAATTGGAATTACTTCAAAATCAGAGAAACGGAAAGTAATATTGCTTATCAAACTGGAGAGCTCAAAGCATTCCAAAACAAATGGGGGATCTTAAAATCCTACGTGATATATATATTGTCTTACCATAGACTACTCTCTACCGCACACAAATATTATCACACAAAAGAAATGTATGCATTGTATTGCACATCTTTTTCCTTCATTCTTTATTTTGTAATTTTATGTCAGTTAATGCCATGCTGTAAATATAAATAGTTAAAAGATGAAATAAACATATATTGCCGAAAAACCAAAATTCATTATGCCTTTGAAGTGACCGTACTAATAGTACTAGTGGCCATACTAATAGTACTAGTGGCCATCAAATAGTACTAACCAGATTGGGGATTCCAAAATGTGATATCTGGTCTCATTAACAAGGTGTTCAGTTTAAATGTTTTCTTACAAGAAAATAACTGAGCTTTTGTTCAGGCCAAATCGAAGTTGCCACAAAGCAAGGTAGTTGTAAGATGGACTTTCACTAGTGCTGTACATATACTATAGAATTACCTTATCTGTTCTATGGGTCGCCTGGGTTTGAAGCTTGATAGTGGTGCCTCTGGTGGAGCAACTGCACTCACTCTCAGATGCTGCTTGTCTTTTGTCTGTATTGCAAGCAAGCGGAATATGTTTGGATCAGAGTTTACATCGAAAAGTGAATGAGGCAAGCTGGAAAGGCATTAAATATATCTCGATGGGGTAGAATAGTATGGTCAGTTATTAAACATTAGGAAAGCAATAGGCTATTGTATTGAATCAGTTTACGACTGTTTACTACTAAAATATGCAATGCAAAGGACAAAATACATCCAATAACCAGATTTATAATAGGCCATTTCCGAATTACGTGCCACTTCCCACAATCAATAACTTCAAAGCAAGGCCAGGTGCTAAGTTTTCATACATTTGCTATAGTTTTGGCACCTGGCCTCGCTTTAAAGTTGTTTGTGGGAAGTGGCACGTAATTCGGAAATGGCCTATTCAACAATAATTTTCATTGTGAAATGGCACGCTCCCATTGGACAGATTCGATCACATGATGCTTGCCACAGGGCAAATATCAGATGATACAACAGGCTTAGCAAAGTGATATTACATAGGCAGCTATAGAGGAGCTATCTCGATCTGATAGTGACAGTATTTCAAACATTTTCTGAAGATTGGTCTTTCAGAGCTGTACATCTTTCATTGCGTATTAGTCAAATGAAACCTTTGACACTGATTGAAACGAGGGCTGGTAGAAAGCAGCCGCTTCAAGTACATATAAGTTGCCCAGTTGCCAATTGTGATGGTTGCAAGCCATGATGCATTGGAATGGCTGAATTGCATTACTGCTATTTACACTGAGTAATAGCCGAATATTCTTCACACTGCTCAAAACACCTACCGAGGACAATTCTGTTCCAGTATATACCTCAAAAATTTCAGAATGTGAAGGTAAGCACCGGTGTTTACGAGACTCTTGATTCAGTTTCAGTTGACAAGTTTATAGAAGTTTGTGAATGAAGAAACATTCAGTTTGTGTAGGTCTCCAAAAATTTCTGGTAGGAAATTTACAGCTTACTCATATATATATATATGCTATGTACTTATATTGATCGGTTTTTATAGGTAATTAAACTTGGTTTACAATACATAATTTATCAGTTTGATTTAGTGCAATTCTTTCCGGTCAAAAGTACACTTTTGCAAGGTACACCGCAACTCCTACCGGCATTTTGTGAATGGAAAATTTGATTTGAATTTAACTCTAGCCTGATGTGTTTGGGATTATTATATTTGACTGTTGGTCATGAAAAGCTTTGCAATAAACTTTTTTAAACCGTACTATAAATAGTGTCTCTTATTGTTTGACTAAAACAACAGTGAAACAGGCACCCGCTGCTGCTGTTTTGATTTTCGTGAAAAATTATTGTTGAATTACAAAATGAATAAAATACTTCGGTCTTGCTGTTCTATTGAGTCATACAGTCCCTCGGCTTCCATATTGTTCTCAGAGTTCCCATATGTTCACTCTTCGAACAATTTGTCAGCCTGTATGACTCGATAGAACAGGTGACAGAAGTACTTTATTCACTAAATAAAGCACAATGGTACAAAACCAGGAACACTGGAACACCTCTGGACCATCTAACTTAAATACTCCTAACTGGTTAGGGCCAGAGTTAGTATTAGGGTTCGAATTAGGGGGTGTTTCTGCCCAAAGCGTACCTACAATCCCAGACAAAATCCTTGGGACACCCAAGACTGCAATCCCCCATTCCCCCTCTGCAATGTTGGGTGGTTAATTTTTTTCATGGGTGAAGTAGAGCGAACTGCGGTCCAACATTGTAGAGGGGGGAGGGGAAAGCCCGTAGAACATCATAAGTGTCCCAAACAGTTTTGTATGAGATTGTAGCTTTATTATGGTAAGCATGGCAGCTTTCATTTTCTTATAATTGACATTAATTTGACAACCACTTGCTTGCAGACACTGAGGTAACACAATGCAAAGTAGTAGTTCCCATAATTTTTTCCGAGGATGCATGGCACACTTTGCTCATAACATGATTATTATCTTCAAATGTTGATAATATCCTCACGAGTGAGCGCAATCTTGGAAATCTTTAGAATATCTTCAGAAATGCTTGAAAATACTCAAAAAATATTTTCGACACGTTTGGGAATTTTCGAAAAATATTTGAAAATCTTTGGGAATCTTTGGATATCTTCAGAAAAAGTTCGGAAATGATCGAAAGTCAGATGTCTGGTGCTGATAATTTAGGGTTACAACAGGGCTGCAGGAAAATTGTTATCACACACACATGTCTTGATACAATACCGTAAAATCCCACGTTAAAGCCCCCCCGGTTATAAGCCCATCTATCTACTAACAAAAATAATATTCTGGATATAAGCCCTCCCCCCATATATGGCCCATCTAACGAATGAGTGATGTGTTCCTTGTTTCTTTGTAAATATCACAATTTCAAATCGAAAGGAGTAATACAAGTGGCTGTGGAGCTTGGAAAATAATTGTAATGGTACCTTAGAAACAAAACATATTTTGAAGCAAATGCCTCTAAATGTAATGGTATACTAGCTTTAAATTTCGTTTCTCAGATACGTAGTCTCTACTCGTTCTGAAACGTTTTTTCTATACCGCTTATAAGCCCACCCGGATATAAGCCTCCCCGTTTATAAGCCCGCCCTAAACCCCTTATGAAGTTATATAAGCCCAGGACTTTAACGTGGGATTTTACTGTATCTAAATACATGTGTATTATCACTATCATTCCACATGTAAATTCTGATAAGTTATTAAAAAATATATACGAATACATTATTGGGATTCTATTAGATATTTATTCTGGTAGAAAATAGTGTTTTGTAATCATCTGCAGATGATTTATACAGTAGTTAATTTCAATTTCTTGTTTTGAACATTTTATAAGTTAATATTGCAGTTAATACACATGAAGTAGATAAGGGGAATCAGACTAAATGAGAAATCTATTTTCTGGAACGTTTAAGAGAGTCACAAGAACAGTGGACAGACAGCACTACATATAAGGGCATATCACAAACCTCACTCAAGAAGAGCTTGAGATCCTCCCTGTTTTCACACACAAATGCCGTCTGGTCATCACGGCTGATCATTGTCTCGATGTACTTGGCAAAGGATGTATCATTTACATTGATCTAGTTGGGTTTGGATAATATTTGTACTTTAGATATAATTTTAATTCCTAGACACACATGTTTAGACTTCAGACTTTTATTATATATATGTAAAAAAATCTTACAAAATAGCATTGGCTAATCGAGGGGGATCAGTGAAATAATATAGCTATGTAAACTACAGGACACATTACAAAATATTTACATTGAAGTGGAGGTATTGAAGAGATAAACACTTTACGAGGTTGTACCACACATTATGAATAAGTACAATGCACATGTCCCAAATATAAATGTAGCAGCTCCAAACTAGTGTAAAACTGTACTTGTATACTCTATATTAATAATAATACTTGAGTGCAATAGTTTGCTTCACATACATTATTTGTGCCTATAGACACACTGCAATTAGGTTCTCACCTGAAGCATGATTGGTTCATGAATTTGTGCCTTGAATTTATCTTGGTTATTCCTAAGCCACATCACTGCATTATATGTGTCTCGGAATCTCTCTCGTAGATATTTCATGCGCTGATTGTTCATATCTTCAAGCCCTTTGATTCGGGCAGAAACATCTAAAAGACGTTATATTATATTAAATAAAATACTATTACCAGTGGGAATACACATAATAGAAAATCATTGTTGTATACCAAATACTTTTGTTGTTGCTATTGTTATGTTTAAGTGTCAATACCGTCTGTACGTATTGTGTATCTGGACAATAGTGTAATTATGAAGGATCTTGCATAGTTGCACAGACACACAATTCGAACGTGTTTGCTACATCACTGTTTGTCTAGAACACATATTCAAGCACCCATGTTCTACCGTTCTAAGAACTGGTCACTTGCTATGAAGAGGAGCAATAGAAGGAAGATTAATTGATACCAAAATCAAATATGGATTAAAAAGATGATCAAATGCGCACGACGTTTAGCATGACGTTTAGAGAACGCTGTGACAGGGTTCCAATAACAACGTAGCAATACAATTCCACGGCTTTTCCATGCATTTTTCACGACTGAAAAATGTAATCATGTCAGATGTATCATAACGCACTGCTGCCAAATCAGGTACTTTAGATAACGTGACATCAATCTGGGCAAAATTACGACATTCTATGACTTTTCAAGGCCTGGAAAGAGCATTCTCAGATTCCATGACTGTGGGTATATTGTTCAATTAGTTAACAAGAGAGAGGCGAGGGTGTGCTTACTTTAAGAGAACTGCAACTTCAGAGGATATTTTCTCAACAAATTACTGTTTGTTTCTAGCAAATACACAGACTTGTGATGACAACAGGGTAGTTCCAGAAAATATCTATACCCCTACCACAAATGGCATTTTGCAATTCCAAAAGCATGGGGTATGAGGGGGTTTCTGGGCCTGGAATGCCGAATGTACGGGGGACCTTTCTGGGCTTTGAATCTTTGGTTAGAAAGTGGATTTCTCACTTTTCAAGTTCAGAAATCCAGCAGAAAAAGGTAAGCAGTAGAACATGATCGACATGCATGATAGTTTGCATGAAGAACAAGTTTTCTGATGATGCCTGGGACATTTAATTTAGATAACAGCTCTTAGATGCGCATTATGCTAATGCCTCAATGCACTTACAATACAAATACATATGACAATAAAAAGTAAATATACATTTGAAGGGGGCCTGGAACTACGCTGAAACATGCGACTAGAAATCCAAGATGGCAGAATACTTACTGGATATTTTCCCTCCAAAACGTTCTCTTTTAAAGTGCCACTGCGATGAAATCGCATGCCACTTTTTTGTGATTATTTCTGTTTAGATATGTTAATATAGTCCTAACCTTTCATGGTATCGCATTAAATGTCTAGGAAATCCATTTCTTCTTGATAAATTCCAGCTCAAAACTTCGCTTAAAATCGGCCGCCATTATAAAAACGCGTGACCAAACAATAGGAGCCTTCGATCAAAATAAACAGCGGTATCGCACAGAAAGGTGTTGGCATAGCAACATTCGAAGACGACTACGTCATACACTCAAGACATATCCGAACGCTTCACTTGGCTTCACTTGTTTCTCCAAGTTTTTGCTTGAAAATGTCCAGCGATTCTGAGTCCTGCAGCTCTTCTGACAATGAAGAATCACACTCCGAAGGGTCCTCGTCTACTCGAAGTAGTGAATCATCGATTTCACTGGACTTAGATCTCTCGGACGAAGACGCG
>JANVCJ010011901.1:0-14343 GCA_026413505.1 Epizoanthus ramosus | reverse complement strand
ATGCAGAATATTCACTGATTAGTGAACCAATCACAGCGCGCGAAAAACACTATTCACTGGTTGGGTATATGCTAACGTGGGATATATGAACTCGTTCAAGTTCAACTCTTGCAGTTATTTGTCTTTCTGTCCAGGAATCTGGGTACTAGACCGCAATTGTTTGATCAGAAACATTATCACTTTATTTTGGAAATCTAAGACGGCAGACGAAGCTTTTGCGTGGAAAATATGACTGAAGTCGCAGTTATTTTCCAAGTTTGTCTGTTTTCCGTGCTACCCTGGAATAACCAACTTTCAACACATCACTGTCTCTATGTCTTCGGTCACAACTGTTGTTAAATTATCAGAGAACAGTTTGTTTACGAGGTAATATCCGATCATGCAGTTGTTGTCGAGCATACATGGTCTAAACATGCACAGCACTTCATCGTTCATTCATAAACAGCGGCTTGTTGCCTCTTCCAGGTTCTGTACCGGTTATAGATTATCCATTGCTGGCTCAGTTGACAGAATTTTAAGCGCGTTTTCTTCGTCAAGTTTGGATGTTTTCCCAGCATGTGCTGCTCGACTAAAGAAATGATCATTTTCAATAGTTTTAAAACAAAAAGATCCCTTCATACTTTGAAAATCATAAACTTGAAAGCGAATATTTCATGTTACATAAAACATGGCTAACAAAAGTCCCTGGTCCCGAGTAACACGATCTCCCGCCAATACACGATTTAGTTTAGGCCGTTTATTCCTTGGTGAGTTGGTCTTCTTGCGCCGACATACTAGGCCTACTAGCGCCAACAGTTGTTGATAACAATTAATGCTGATCATTTGAATATTACTATTAGACTTGTAAAATAAACTAGACAAATCTAGGTTTATCAGTGAAGATGAAACCCCCGGGTGATGTAGAAAGAAGCTGATCCACGTTAATTTGTCCGGCTATGACGTTGTCACGTTCCATGGCCAAACGCAGCAATAGGTGTTATTCTATTCCATTCTCACACTAAGAGCAGAGGCCTAGGGAATGATATAAAACTGTTAACATATCAGTAAGCCTTAAGTTAATTTGAACGTCTGGGATTGGTTGAATTCATGTCGAGGCGGGGAAATTAGACACCACAATGGTGGTTATAAATAGATTTCGATCCTGTATCGATGAGAATGGAACTTTTATAAATTAAATAAATGAAAGCTGATACCTATAACTACAATGGATCCCAGAATCTGCTATATCCCTACCCCTCCCCCTCCGCTGTTTTGTCACGCATTATGATAGCACATCCTACATTGTTCAGGACTAAGTGCTTCTATCAATTGTACGATATCTGTTGCATAATTCTGGCTTATTATTTCTTTCTTCTTGGCAAGTACCTTGACAATAAGCCACGTGTTTAGAGGTGGGTGTCTCAAAGACGCGAGTGGCTGTGAAACGAAATAAAGAACGCCCACTGCTACTGATAATATTCAAATTGTTTGTAATGCCAAACAATTTCTATACTCTGTGTTTGAAATCCACTATCGAATAGTGGCGAAAAGATAAACACAGTATAACTTAGTGCTCTTAGCTTGAGAATTATATTTCCCTTCTATCTCCATACAAACTATATCTACAAGATTATTCTACATTTTATTTGCTTTTTGGGCACAAAATGACAAATGAGACGAAGTTTTTCTAGTGCTTTAATTATGGAAAATTGACTTTTCGCCAGCTTCTGAAAGTTGAAAATATAATAAATAATAGAATGTCAATAAGTCATAAAATATACATATGTTCTAGTTTTCATATCTCAGAAAACCTTGATGTTGACAATGCAATTATGTTATGTTTTTTACATACTAAAATACTAAAATAGCAATAATATACTTGGGATAAGTTACAGACAATATTCCGATTAGATTTTAGGACTAATTACATTACCTCTGCAAACACAAGCACACCTGATACGTATCGGGTTATTGGTTTAGAGTATCTCTTAAAGTTACTGCTGTGATTGCACTACTCCGAACTGCCACAGGTCTGGACAGGTACTAAATACAAATGGAAATTTCAACTATCGATTTGAAATCTTTCAAATAAGGTGGCACACTTGAGCTGTGACTTTCCTGTCCAGCACTACAGAATTATGTCACCTGAACAGCAAGAGCTTTGCATTTGCAATTTGTTTGAGTTTGAGTTGCAGATAATGCAGCTTATACAATAAGTAGGCAGATTTGCTCGGCACACGTTATATGTATATATATATGACGTTAATGTCCGGGAGCTCAGTGCCGGTTTAGTCCTTGTTAGAGTTTGGAACACAACTATGGAGTGCTATGGAGACATAACAAGCTGTATAAAGACCAAATAAACGTTAATGCTTGTGTCTCGACAATCTACAGGTACGATTTCATAACAAGAACAATAGCTTAACAATTAGCTTAACGTAACTCTAATACATTTTTAATGAATAATAAATTGTACTTCACCTTGACGCTAACCCAAACGCCCACGTGGTTAAACATGGGCAATTTGGTCATATCTTATAGGCAGGCTATACAATAACGTTACGGCATTAAACGTTTTTATACTTTGGGGCTGGTCTTAAACTAGTATTAAGAGTTGATTAAAACACCTTTTTGTATTACAATGTAAGATCCTAACTATATTTAGAAATATTACCATGCTATCACATTAGTTTAAGAACTGTTTAAATAATTGCAGGAGAATTATATTAATTAAAACAATTTTCTGAAAATTTATCTAAGTTACGAAAACATATTGTATCGTTTATTTTTGGAGTTAGGTATAATTGTCCTTGCATATGTTCAAACTGCTGCAAAACTAGTGTATATTCCTCATGACTTGCGTGATTGAAGTCCCTCTGAGTTCATCTGTTATCTCAGAAATGCCTGTATCGCCACGGAGTGCATATGGAGTCTGTCACTATCTAGATTTGATGCTATGTGATGGTATATACTGATATATACCTGCAACACGTGTATTATCAAGTGAGATCAAACTTGGCTGCTTATACAGAAACAATTTTGCATATAATGAATATCTTTTAAGCTAGCAAGACTTAATATGCGCAAACCACTCAGATTTTCTCTCTGTATTCTGTGTTGCTATGATAGAGTTGGCTTCTACTGTAACTTGAAATGCGCTGAAACGAACATAGCAAACTCAAGGTACAATTGTTGACCTTTTTTGCTAGAGGTTTTCCAAAAGGGCTAGTGTAGATATGTGAAATTAACTTATTCCCCAAGGATATCATCCCTCTATGAAATGAAATTTTCTGCTCCCTCGTCGCTATCCATGCGCAAATTATACACCTATATTTTAAGGTGAAAAAATAATCTTATGATATGAATTTAAACTGCTAGATTCTACACCAGGTATAAAAGCAAGCATTTATATTGAACCTTTCTGAATCATGAATCAGAGTACTATTTTTAGACCGTTCTAAAGACGTCATGCATGTCATGTTGCTTCGTCCAAATGTACTCAAAATCCTTTCTAAATAAGATGTATTTTTCCTAACTAAAACACAAAAAGCGTGAACGCCTAACATATGCAATGGAGAGCGTATTTCCTATCGTGCTTTGTTACTCGTTTGTGGTTTAAGACATGCATGTATTTCACACAATTCTGTATTAAGAAATCATCTTTAGACTTTAGAGTGCGAAAGCTATACACTGTGGAGTCTACAGAAACACGTGTGCAATTGTTTTAAATCTCTGATTAGACGAAAGCATAGATAAATCTGATAGAGTACAACTCAGTAAAGTGGTTTCAATATATATAATTCTTGGCTTAAACTTAAGCCAATCTAAGCTAGCTAATATTTCACTCTGGATGGACAAACCATTGGAATGACGAAAATAAGCTGACAGTTTCACCATACACTCCGAGTGCCTTTCAGCTTCTGACAACACAGAATGTACTTATCGTGTTCTCTCTGTTTATCACGGAGAATATTTCAAAACATCTCGGTTGAAGACACAGGCTATCTTTCGCTTATTCGTCGTTATTCTAGGTCACCAAACTCAGAATTAGATATAATATAAGGTCCTTTTAGTCCTTTAATAATGTTCGTTCCAAACTAAACACGTGCGATTTGACTGAGTTTTCTCAAAGATCGAGTTCTATTGTTGCGCGTTGTGTATCACTCACGCGTCGATTGGATTTTCGTCTTTCGCGTTATCACTGGCGTAACTTGGCCAAGTGTAAGCACCCAAATAGAAGAAAAAAGACAAGAAATTCTGAATATACTGGCTTTACCTCAAAGCTATCTGATCATCCAGTTTCAGTCCATGTTTTGACTTGAATGTTGGCGCTGCGCCCAGAGCCTTACTAATGCACCACGCGGAAATCTTCGTTCATATTAACTTCGGCAAATTTTCGCTCAAATCTTTCTTCGTAGAGTGAGCAACGAATGGTAGAAATTGCTGACACTTCTGTGTTTTCACTATTCTTCGTCAATTTTCCTTCTGCTTTACATACAAGGAGAAAAGGAATGTCTAAATTTGCTTATAATTCGAGTAATGTTTTCCCGCCTCGAATCCCCACCACCGAGTGCGTGGTCTTTGAGTTATTGCAGGCGATAAGCTTCCGTCTTTGTTATACATCTCGCGCATGAGCAGTTTGAGTTGTGTACACCCGCACATGCGCAGAACGAACTTTGAATTCCAACGCATCAAACTGATTGCTCGTTTTTCGCAAAAGTTTTCAAACTTTTTAGAAAAAGCGGCAATTTGATATCTATTTTAAAAGCGACTTAACTCCTAAATGTCTAATAAAACAAGATAAATTTTGAAAGATCAAAAGCAATACAAGAAAGTTAAAGTACTGAACCAAACATAACACAATATTAAAGCGAAAAAATTGGCTACAAAATCAGTCAAAAATGGCATTTTTGGAAAGTATATATATGTGAAAAAATAGACGAAAAAAATGGTTTTTATGAAAATGTACATAATTTACAGACTAGTAGTTTGTACTTTTTGAATTGAACAATAACTCCAAAGTTTCTACAGACCAAAACTACGTTTCAGCTAACCTGCGCGTGCAAACTGAACTGTTCAGCGGTGTAATTGGTATCAGTCGTTAGTAAAATGTGATCCCACGCTTGTTTCCGCCATTGTATCGTGACATAAAATCCCCTTTCAAGTGGAATAATTGCTAAAGGTTATAAACAGTACATGTATAAATGTCAGGGTTAAGGTTGGCTTTTATTTTTAAATTGTTTTGGTCGGTCAGCAGCAAGGCAAGGAATAGCAACTCTATAGCTCTGAAACAGAATTCCACTCTTTCGAGATAAAAATCAGTCATTTATTTAAGGTAATTCGGTTCTATTTTAACTTCAAATAATTATCGACGTAATAAGTGCACTACCGACAAGTGTGCTAGCTTTCTTTCGATTGTAGTTTAAATCTTCTAAGGACCAAAACATGTCAATGTTTCACATCATGTTCGCTGCTCGACGTTTGTTACAGTTAAATATTCACTTTGGCATTGTTCTATATTCAGAGGCGGACGTCTTCTCTTTATTACAAAGATTAGCTGCGTTCTGCTGGTGTTATGGGCTCAGCTGAAAATAATTATCAAAATAATATCGTTAAGAATTAGCTGAAAATAACCGGCAACATTCTCTCTGCATATTTTAAATCTTAACCGGGTCACGTACGCGAAATCGCGCATGCTCAGATAATCTCTACATTTTTGGTGCTATCGATTCTCCATTACTTTAAAAAATGGTCGGCAAGCAACTTATTGCTAAAACCACTTGTAAGTTTTCCCTGGAACCGCAAGTAACCGATGGAGTAGGGATTTGAATTGGCTATTTTTCGAGCAATATATCTGGAGAGAGCGATTAGGGAGGTAAGATTTCCACACATTGAAAATATCCTTGTTGTGCCGCTAAGCAGCTTGAGGAAATAACATTGTCTAGCCTTATTTTTTGTGTTGCTACTCCACTGTTTCAGTTTCAGCTATAAATTATAGCATAGACGTTTATTTATGAACGTGCAAAATGTTCTTCTTCTTCGTTTTTGGTTTATTAAATCTTAGAAACCCTTTTTCACTTGGATACAAAGCCGCGAATTCGCCATTACTGAACTCAAACCATTCTCAACAGTATCGCACCTAACGAATATGGAGACAAATTGCTCTTCGAACCAGTCGACTTCGAGAAGGTCCTGATTTTTCTCTTTAGGAAAATTATTTGACCTAGGAAATGATTGTGGGTCTTTTTCTGTCCATTTGTGAACTTGTTGACCTTAGTGAGAGAGATAAATCCGAATTTGCATTTTCTCTTGAGTTTAGTTATATAAGCGAAGCGGGAAATCTTTCCTGTTTTGCAAGTGAGTTTCCTCGTTGTCCTTGCTTCAATTTAAACGATCTTGCAACCGGATAGATTAAATATGATTTCTCGTGACTTAGTCGGTGAGGAAACTGTACCGGCAAAATGAAATTCGGCACGGGCGTGATGGGTAATGTCACACACTCCTGCACCCTAGGATTTTTTCATTATAAATTAATTGCAGCGAAACAGATGCAATTTGTTTTTTTGTCATAGTTTTCTGATTGGTCGAGGTGGTGGCAAACTGTCATTAGCTTTTCACAAGTGACAGTGTCTCGATTGTCAAGGCTGAAATGGACGTATTTCAACTGCCCCAGTGACGTATGTGTACTGGACCAAAATACCATCCAATCGCAATTCGAAGAACTCTGCCTAATTACAATTATTTATCAAATCTTTTTATCACAATATTGTTTTGAATATGAGCTCGAATGAAAAGCATACACCTGCCGCTGGAAAAAAATTAAAATGTTCTTCCTAAAATCCCCTTTATTTTCGACAGTTTTCAACGTTTTCGAGCCAACACCCTTGGGAAAAAGCCCTTAATTTTAGGAAATGATTCCTCGGTGTTTATAGTGTCGATGAAGTAAATCTTAGAGAATTAAGGAATATTTATTGCGTAGGAAATTCATTTATTTGCTTGGCGAGCTGGAATGAAATTTATTCATCTCTCGGTAGAGTGGTGCATGAGCGTTGTCGTGTCTGTTTACATGAGGCAGCGTGGAGTGTCGGTCAAGGCCAATGGATCGGAAAATACATGTTAACACGAAGAGCGGAATTTCTGTTCTGAAATGAACACATTGAACTTCAAAACCAAATATATGCGAAATAAATATAAAATACTGTAATAAAAGTGTTCTAGCAACCACAGTAAGGTCAAATCCTGCTCGATATTATTTTATATTTCATGACTTGGTCCTGCAAATTCGATTCCCGCTGTCGATACGTGATTCTAAACTTTCATGCTTTCTAAGTTAGCACGAAATTGGTCAAAATGCGGTTGTCGATAGAAATTGACGTTCTGTTAGTTTTTCCAGTAGCATAGTTTTGATATTTAACCTTTTAAGCAACATATAAACCATTTGAGAATTTAAAATGGAAAGCTTTTGGCATCCTGGTAATTGTTGCATTTTATAAGGATTATTGCAAAAATCAGTCTGATGATTTTATTCTAGATCAGTTCAAACTTTTCCTGGATAAATGATGAAGTAGAAACGCGATTTCGTTCGCTTGTTTGTTTGTAAATATACACATGCGGTATTGCCACGAAGATCGGGCATTACTGGGTAATATTTACTGCATTTTTTACTTGTATTTTTCTGTATTTTTAGTACGCATGGCTCAACAGACATCAAAACACGAGCTGACATGTGTTAAGCAAGAACTTGGTTGAAAACTTAATATCAAAACCATGTTAGGAAAAAGCTTGTCCCAGTTATATTCAATATCTAACACAGTAGAAACTAACGTCTAGGTTTCTTGAACAAAGTATATTTTTCAGTAAATCTTGATACAATGAGAAACAAAACTAAATTGAAACCAGGAGAGGTGAGAAGCCAATGTATTCAGTGAACTTAAAACTGGAAGCTAACTTTGTAAATACACTGTTACCTTGGAAGGTCGAAAATGTTTTCCTGAGGTTAGTTCTTTCTTACTTGCGTACTCAAAGGAAATATAATGCTAGCACGCTCTCAGTGAATCTTGATAAGGTAGTCCTTACTTCATGAAGGAGTTTATATTCATAGAATTTGATAACATTGCGAAGCAAACGACAAACTTCATGTGACCTTCACGGTTGGCAATTCAACTAAGAATTTTTGTCTGTGAAATTATTTTGAAAGAAAATATACAGTTGGTTGGGTTCCTAGGCACAGTGTATATACAATATCACGATACATAAGAAGGGCATACATCTGCATCAAGCCAGGAAATCACATCAAGTATTCTGATCACTTGACATGGTTGATAGGTATGTGAGAAGGGGGAGTACATTTTGATTTCACCTCTCACTATTTACACCGCAAAGGATCGAGGCAATAGATTTTATCAGACTGTTGACAGTCTTGCAAATCCCTGTCTACGTTCTGTACATTTATAAGGCAGCTAAAACGGAATATATTGTTTATTGAAGCATTTTCATGTGGCATATCTTTCCCTGAGTCGATATACTTGTACAGTAAGATTTGTGTTCCTGACCACCAAGCCATGCTAGGTACCAGCCGGGCTTTAGAAATTGACTTCGAATTTCCACACTTCAGAACTAAGCTAAAGAACTAACAAAACTGGAACTAATTCTTGTCAGCACCAGTACATGATTAAGTTCCAGTGTGATATACACCAATTGTGCAATTCAAAGACAGCTATTCAAAGCACGTTTTGCTCACAACCTGATGGCAGCTCCAGTTGATAAAAAATAAACACAAAGCAAGTCTAAACTGCACATCACACTGACTTTAGTACTAAATTTCCACTGCATCAAACTAATTCTGGTTACAGTTTCAAATGTAAATTCCCATTTCAGTTTCAGTTTCTCCATGATACTAATTTTATTGCAAAGAAACATAAAGATTAAAAGATTGAAATTTTCGGAACACGTATCTACTGCACGAGACACTTGAAGCCACAATGAAACAGGATAGAGTACGATGGAGACATTTCGAGAGTGAAACGCCATTTCCTTCGACTTCAAGACTTGGACATATTTTCGCTGAAAGAAAGAACAAAATGACAAATATCTTAAGGCATACAAGACATGATATCTATTTTTCACGTAGGGAAGTAAATTGTATTTTCAGTCTCTTGTTTCTTGCAAGAATTCTTCACATATTGTAACTGCGTCACCAAAATTCATTTATGTATTGTCTATATATACCCTGAGCATTTTGTAGACGAGGATTTATGCCGGACACTTTCATTTCCCTTGACTTTCAAGAAGTATTTGTCAGTTCGTTGCCTAGCTCGTGTAGCTTTTCAATAACTCAATCAAGCTATATTTTTTATTTGCAACTGCAGTAAAAACAATCAGTTTTGACATTCACACTGCACGCGACTCTCGCCGCGAGTAAAGTTTCTCTCTGTCGAACATGTTCCACATCTCTGGGATGCAAAAACTGGAGTAGGTTGTCGTAATTTCGAAGGGACTATTTTGTATCATGTTCTTTGCACTTTTTTAAGTTTTCTTGGAAGGAAGTTTTAGTTGTCACAAACATCTCTGTCTACAACCACAGCTTGTCAGATTCGAACATCAACTGAAGTATATTGTGTTCTCAACAGCAGAGATCAGTTTCATCTGCAAAATGCTTTTTATTATTACGGTGAAACATTGAACGTTAACTCTATCTTTTCTACGACAAGATTTTCTACTTAACTAGCTTTTGTTCTGCTATTTACAAGAGTCTAATGTATATACACCTACGCGTATTCAGATGCAGTTTAACTGTTCATTGACACGAGTTCAGCCCTTTCTTCCGGGAGTGTGGTCGGACAAAAATAACAGATCGCGATCAGGTTAGCTATAGAACCGAACTGCAGCAAACTGATTGTAACAACAAACCCATTCACATCAAAACTTCAGTACTGTATTACTTGAAAACCACAAAGCGGTAGCACTGAGAAGTTAGGATAAAACGAGAACATAATAAATATTTTGCGCAATTTGATATTTGCTCGTCTTGTTAGACTTGAACAATTTCCGAGCCGAAAAATAGCTGAATGCACGGCTTTGATGTCTTGGAGTTGTTGTTTAGCTGTATTTTGGAGTTGGGAAACGGCAAAAGTCGATTCTCAAACGGTGATAGGAAATAATAACTACAGATTTGGTGCTCGATAATTCCTAATGTTCCTGATTCTTGTTTCTATTATACGTACCAAAATAAATTGCAAGAAGATTTTTTTACGAAACTCGAGTTGCGAAAAATAGAATTAATAACCACATACGAATTATACTCTTTTCGTCTGCATCTTTCTATCTAGAAAATCGTAGATACCTCAAACTTGTGTCTGGAAGTCTTGCTCTAGAACATTCTATGTTATTTTTCTACCAGTTGTTCGTATATAGTCTTGATTTCTGTCGGCTTATATTTGCCTGCTGTTTGACGCATTGACCTAGCGCGAGTAATATTTTGTTGGGTGTAACTGTAAGACGCAATTACAGTTCGTACTGTATACAATCTGTAAAGTTTGGTCTTTCGGAAGCACATAGTCTTTCATGCAATGGCAACAAATAATTCTTTGACAACAAGACAAGATGGACGTTAAAAGTCTTGGACGTAAGGACAGAGTCTTTTGGTTTAAAGTTTGCCAAACCTGGCCCCAAAGGAACTGCGTATGATGCGTTCCTCCTTCGTTCAGCCTGCGCTCGTCGCTTGTTCTCGAGCATCATATCAAAACTCGGAAAGCGACGCAAAGCGCAAAGGCGCAAATGTTTTTAAGCGTTAACTTGCTTTGATCTTGATCTTTCTTCCTCTGTTGATAGCTTGTATCCAACTTGTCTCCTATTTGAGCCAACTGTACAGCAACTTGTGAGACAACCATGGTATTACTGCTTGGATGTCCGTATGGAAAGGTTCTTGGCGACCATAACTCGACGTGTTTATAATGCTCGGTTCTGCACATAGTGCCGGCAGGATCAGTAGAAATACCAAGAACTGTCTTTGAGACCCCTTGTCCCTTTAACTCGACAAAACTGCAAAATGAGTTAGGTTGCTCGGTGTAAATATATACACACTCGCGAGCCACAGGTACACACTATATTCACGTGTCTTTGCTGAGAAAAACGAGCCTGGTGCTTGAACAGGCTTAAATAGCGAAATATTTCGAGATATTTTTATCCGTTGAGTAATAATGTTTTCAGTAACTTCAATCAAATCGCTTGAGGGTCAATAATTTGTATCTGGGTCTTTGAGCCCTGAGAACTCACCGCTTGTCTCGTGTGCTCACGTTTTCTCCTCTGATGTTCCAGCCATGCTAAGTAATTTTTATTGCGTGTGCGTTGCTTACGTAATTACTTCAGTATAAACTCGACGCTGATTGGCTGAGGCAGGTTACCTACCTTGATAGAGCAGTCAAGGTAAAACACAACATCATGAAAATCTATAAAGAAAATGAAATTAATTGGGAAATTCCCGGGTAAAAAGGCGCTGGAATTAGGGTCTCACGACACTGGAAAACTGTCCGGAGCTGGTTGTTGTCAATTAGATCACACGTGCTGGTACAAAATATTTGATAAAGGGAAGACACTGTGTCAGTTAGAACTAAAATTGCCTAAATAAACTTGTAGACACGGACAGTTCTACTGCAGCGAATGATGCACTTTGTTGTATCTCCTTGCACCGAAAATAGAATTTACCTTGAAAACATAATTCACTATTTGTTTATTTTTTATTAAGTCTTATTTCAAACCATCCTTTTGTGGCCTGTGGATATTAAAATCAGCTAAAAATTCTCCAAAAAGAATAAACATAGAAAAAACTTGTCGAAAGTAATTTCCTGTCCAAAGGCTGAAAGCCAAATAAGAAAAATTAACAGCACGGAATGTACAAAATTCCGTACATCGAATCCACGCGAAACTGTTTGCGTCCGGTGAGAAAAGGAAGAACGGAATTTAGTCAAGAGATAAGGGTAGCAGGCTATTTGAGTTTGTCCTCATGATTTATTGATCATCTGACTGCATCACTTATGACATAAGGCTACAGAGAAATCCAAACGTGACCTTAGGTAGAATCAATGTCACGTCCGGTTTTACTGACATGTACTTTGCGCCCTTACAAGGTAAATCCTCTTTGCAGGAAGCCGCCTAACCTAGCATGCGCGAGATGATACAGTTTTCGAAATTAAATTTTAGGAATTGAGCAAATTAAAGAATTTATCACAATATACCTTGATTTTGCGAGGTAGAACCTGAGGTAAAGTGCTGTTGATCAAGGATTGTTATTCCAAAACTTTATAATAATATTTGCTGCCAATACACATATTACCAATGAGTTATTTTTGTCTTTAAAACCTGTTTCATAGCGTAAACAAAACCTAGCTGAACTAACAGCAAGGAAGTTTAGTCAAAGTTCGAACATCGTTAACTTCGGCAGCAAGGTCAAACAGCCTAGCTAGAGGGGGTTTGTTTCACGACTCAATAAACCAATAACGGGTACCCCACAACATAACATGGCTTTCGATAACCTCCTGTAGATATACAAGTTCCCGTACTAAATCTAATTTCGTTTGGTTTACAACAACACCAGTGGACGCTTAAAATCTCTGCCGCAATCTATCTCCACGACTTTTAAAATACAGCAGGATTAAAGTATAAACAAAGAGAAACTGCTCTGAACAAACGGTATTGCCGAATTCGTGGACTTTGCCCTTGACGGAAGAGTCTGACGAATGTTAAATCTATATTTCCTTGAAGAATATAGAAGTATATAGGACATATTTTTAAGCTCGTTTGTCACAATATATTTATGACATTTATGTCTTTTTGGAGCTTCAATTGTTAATATTTTTACTATTCGAAAGCAATCCCAAACAAGGATTTTACTGACTTGGTGAAATATTAATTACGACACCGCAAGGTTTTAGACCTATCCGTGGAGATTTGAATATTAATAAAACCCGCGAAGACAGGTACTCCAAACTGCTAAAACTACTAGCTGATACAATTATGCGAATGTATATATTTAGTCCATGAAGATTTGAACCTTTAGGCCAAATATTTTAGAGCAATAAACAACATTCATTTGTTTGTCTTTGTAGATATCAACACTGTTTTTAATTACGAATAACAGTTCAGTTTCAGTTTGTTTTGATTCGATATTGAGCAGTATTTTTACAAACACCAATTAGAAAGAAACTAAATACAAATTCCATTAATTTTTGCTAGAGAATTATCGTAAAGATGAACAACTGGAATCTATCTAATATTAATTTTATGCAACTTTATTAACGAAATGAGTTCGGGGAAACAGTTAGATGGAAACATTGACTCTTTATCAGTTTGTTAGATATTGACATTTTGGAAAAGAAGCATTTCAAGCAATAGATAATAACCCGTAAATTAATATTTGCTGTACATTTTTCCCTTATACCCGCCTACCTCAGACCCACTTATATATCTACTTACCTTGTACCTGCCTTCCTTCTACTACCTACTTACTTTCACGCATTCATTCATTCATTCACTCACTCACTCATCCATTCATCCATTCATTTATTTGTTCATGCTCAATCATTTATTCATCCATCCATCTATCCATGCTTGCTTGCTTGCTTGCTTCTTTATACTTAATCACTGCCGATTGACTGATTGATTGATTGATTGATTGATTGATTGATTGATTGATTGATTGATTGTCTGTCTGACTGACTGACTGGCTGATTAATTGATTGATTGATTGATTGATTGATTGATTATCTGACTGACAGGCATTTACACGTCACAGAGGTTTTCAGTTCATGGACGTCTTAGTCAGACATTCTTTAGTAAGAAATACTTCAGTATAAAGGGCAAATCTTTAGTGATCGCGCATCGCGTGAGTGTACATATCTTCAATTAATTGACTGATTTCTGAAATACAATAATTGGACAGATACGTCTGAAGTTTGACATTTACTGGTTTAAATACATCCAAATAAAATCTACATGAATACGTAATAACCACAGTAACAACAATAACTACAGTAACCACAGTAACAATAATAACCATAGTAACTACAGTAACCACAGTAACAATAACTACAGTAACCACAGTAACCACAGTAACCACAGCAACCACAATAACCACAGTAACAACAATAACTACAGTAACCACAGTAACCACAGTAACCAAAGTAACTACAGTAGCCACAGTAACAACAGTAACTACAGTAACCACAGTAACAACAGTAACCATAATAACCATAGTAACCACAATAACCATAGTAACTACAGTAAACACAGCAACAACAATAACTACAGTAACCACAGTAACCACAGTAACCAAAGTAACTACAGTAGCCACAGTAACAACAGTAACTA
>JANVCJ010011790.1:0-14346 GCA_026413505.1 Epizoanthus ramosus | reverse complement strand
GGTCTGAAGTTTGTATATTTATTTCATGGCCCATCCATCCTTAGCAAAAATATTTAGCGGCCCAACCAAATCAATGGAAATTATTTCGTGGCCCATCCATATTCCCTCCAGCCCCCCCTAGCAGATACTTTATGACCGGTCCCTTACCCTGCAAGATGATCTGCAGCAGATAAAATTAGTTTCAAAGATATCTAGCATACGTTTGCATTTAAACATTTGATCACAGGTGTTCTACTAGCCGCGTTTAGAACTCTTACGAGCAAATCGTGTATTTTCTGATGTGGAAAACAAACACCCATACAAAAAAAAAGATTTTGAAATCCGTTTTAAGTGTACAACAAATGTTTTCAGTTTAGCCGTGCCACATAACGGAAATGAAAGGTTAAAGGTTGACTAAAATGGGCCTGAATTGAAGGGGGCTCTATCACCGAGCCTAAACTTGTTGTCGGGGGTCGGATTACCAAAGAAAGAAATTCCAAAGACGCTGGGACAAGGAAGACTATCCACAGATAAAATGCATTCATTCTTGACAGGTGTATGTACTCACCTCTGTGTGTCTTCACGCAGACTGTTTCCTGTTGTCCCCATGCTGAAAATGTTGCCGATAACAGGCAGGCTATAAAACCTGGGTCCTGGAGGCATTCCTCTGAACTCGTAAAGCTCTATCAGCAGATTCAGAAGAAACAGGAAAAGCACCGCCAGGATGACATTACCAACAGACGTGTAGCTCCATAGGAATGCAACAACTGACAACAGCATGTTGCAAGTCGCCTTGTTATCGTCTTTAGGTTCAATTGTAGAAGCCAACCTGCAAAAATAAACAAACTACGTAAAATATTCTGCACTGGCGAAAGGGCTGGCGTTTGAAACGTCAGTTGTGCACACTGCTCACAAAATGTTAATAGTTTTTCAGTCAGTGTAATGTCAGTATTACTTTGAAAACAAATTAAAATGTTGTTTTGAGTTGAAAAGGGAGTTACAGTTTCAGTAAATACATAACAGTGACGGATCTAGGACATTAAAAGAGGGGTGGCAAATGGCAAATACTATAGTATTTTACATAAATTGGCCAGAAATTGGGCTGACGTAAACTGCAGACAAACTTTAGTGAGGTTAGTTGAGTCAAATGGGGGGTGGCTAGCCACTCAATCCACCCCCTTCCCCTCCCCACTAAGATCCGCCTCTGACATAAGTTTGTAGACTGGCAAGGCGTATTATTCCATTTCACGGGTTATTTAGTAACTTCCCTCTCTCTCTCCACACACACACACACACACACACACACACACACACACATACACACACACACACACACACTCACACACGCATACACACACACGCACACACGCACGCACACATAGTTACATAGACACACACACGCAGCACGCATGGTTTTCAAAACTATTCGCCACATAGCTCTACTTCTTATTGCGAATAATTAATTACGGTTCTTAGTTGTACCGATATTTTGATTGTGATATTGCCTAATAGTAATATTCTCTGACAATCTGACAAATTATTTACGGAGAACTCACTTGTGATTTAGTCACTTTATATTGTAGCACAGGTTAACAATGTTTCTACCTGACTTACAATCAGGATAGTTTCAACCTTGACGGTCAACTAAGACCTCTCTGACTCTCAATCTCACGTGGTTTTTCCAACTAGTACTAATATAATAATAATAATATACAATTTTTATAGCGCGTATTTCTAAAGTCCATAGCGCTTTACAACTATTTAAAAAAGATAACCCTTAATATATAAAATAAAAAATAGAATAAAAATTTAACCAAAAGCTTGTTTATATAGAAAGGTCTTAACATTAGATTTAAAATTGTTTACTGAAATGGACTCCCTTGTTACTAATGGAAGAGAGTTCCAAAGGATAGGCGCTGTCACTTCGAAAGATCTGTATCCATAGGTTTTAAGGCGATAGTCTGGTACTTTCAGCAGTAGATTGTTGGAGGAGCGGAGAGTCCTAGCAGGTATATATGGTGTGAGAAGTTCAGAGATGTCACCAAGCAGCTCCAAACGAGACTTCCAGGCTCCATCAATAAATTTTGAAGGTAACTTTAGGGCCATGTGGATTTATATGACTTACCAAGTTAAAATTCGCGTTAGCTGCAATGGCCGTTCGTAAAATATATATCGTCAATGGCTGCATCGCCCTCATAGTCAGGACCTCTGGCGATCACAAAGGAGAGCTGTAATGCAACCGATATAATTGTAAGAATTTATTCAATATTGGTATTATACTTCAATCAAAGGTAATACAATTTTTGTTGTTTGAAATAAATATTTTGTATCTACAAAATAAGGAAAGATTCACTCGCAGTAAGCAGAACATATATCGGAACATTTAATTGACATATTATTACGCTCTTGTGCTGGAACATATAACAATTGTACGAACTCAGGTCAATCCTTTTACTACATGCAGGCATACTCATACCTTATATCGAGTGCTACTAGTTGGCAGCTGGACAGAAGCAAGACGCCACTGGTCGCCTTGATTTCCAGATTTGCTCCACAATGTCTGTCAGCATTAATGAGATCATCAGAATGTCAAAAAATGGATTGGTGTAAATTTCAATGTAAAGGACCATTAGGTCATATGACGTGATATGTGACGTGACGTGACGTGTCGTGACTTGAAGTGACGTGACGTGACGTGACGTGACATGATGATATGATGTGTTGTGATTTGATTTGCCTATATCTTGCCATAATGTTGCGTGACATTATCTTCTGTGACACTATTATCTTTTTGTTTATTGTCTTTTCTCCATATGGATGCGTTCAGACGAGCAGTTTATAATATGCTATAACCTGTAAACACGGCTTTTCCCCGTCTGGACACAATTCTTGAGCTACAAGTTTCAGCAAGCTATAAGTTACAGTGATTAGAGAAAAAAAAGTGTGTCCAGACGTGTTTTTGTCGAAAGTCGATGAAATGTGTGTGAAAATTATGCGTACCTCCGAAGGTACGCACAAACTGAGTACTCTCGCAAGCTGCCAGCCAATCAAGGCGCGTGTAGTTATACTTCATGTCAGTTTCTGTTTGATTTATTTTGCGACTCATGTTCGCTGCTCAATGAGGTGAGTTTTATTTTATGATTTAATAGCTTCAGATATGATGCTTCAGATATGATGTATAAGAGTGGTTTGAGGGTCTTGTGCTGTGTTTTAAGTTAACCAAGGGTGTAAAAATTGTTTATCTACTGATTTGCGCCGAGCGAATTATCAGTGTACATCAAGTGAGTTTCTGCAGCGACGGTTAAAATCAAATTTTAATTTGCTGTAATAGTTTCCCGCCTAAAATCTAAATGCATGTCCCGGGAATTGTTGCTTTTACTGCCGGTTTAATGAGTTTCATTACATCAATTCATATTTTAAAACAAATACCATTCTGTTTGAAACAGTTAAAAAGAAGAGGAGAAAAACTTGACATCAGTACTTTACATGCTTCAATAAATCACATATTTATTCAGATTGAAATACGCTGCCAAAACGGTTCAATGTTCTGGCGCGTGTGGACAACAAAAAATTTATAGCTTGCGTAAACGTTTTCGCAAGATAAAATATAGCATGCTATAAACTGCATCGTCTGAACGCAGCCTGTTATCGATGTGATTACTGTCCTACAACAACACTGGGTTGGCGTGACTTCACACGTACCTGTCGTGACGGCAGCCTCAGAATACTCGGCATTCGAGGTCTCGTCTCTCTCTTGGTGAATGATGACCCCCGTCTACGATCAGCCACCTTCGGGTGCTCATGGCCACCTCCCGCCTCACTTATTTCGGTTGTAGTTACTTCCGGGACAGCCGTTGTGACGGTAAAGCGGCCCACGGTCGTGGTGCGATTCGTGAGTAATGACTGATGTGTCCAATCTTCAAGCTGTAAGAAACAAACACTTGCTATATAAAAGCTTTTTCGCTCTTACAGAGTCGTTGTCACGGTTATCTAAGGCATTTTGCAATGCACGAAATTATCCACAAATCAAAGGAAATCTAAATATAGCAGGTTACCGTGTTAAAAAACATAAGAGCTGAGGGGTTATGATAAGTCGTAAAGGAACGTGGATGTTGAAAATATTGGAAGATTAAAACGGATTACAAACTCTAAATTTAATTTCAGTCCTGGCTAGACATCAGTAAATAAGTTAAATCCATTCGCTGTCTAAATTGTGTTGCTTGTATTTAGACACTTTGTTTTCGCAATAGTCTATATAACCATTTGATCATTTCTTGTTGTCCTGTTGAGCTTACAAAGTTCTTGTGTTTCATGACAGTGAAAGCTTGTTCCTGACACGATTAGAGAGTATACATGTACGCATTAACGTGACATAGCCCCATTAATCAAGAACTTCCAAGGATTTATATATCTAACTAACTAACTAACTAACTAACTAACTAACTAACTAACTAACTAACTAACTAACTAACTAACTAACTAGCTAACAAACAAACAAACTAACTAACTACCTACCTACCTACCTAACTAACTAACTGACTGACTGACTGACTGACTGACTACCGAAACAACTAACTAACCAATCAACCAACCAACCAACCAACCACCTACCTACCTTATGTACGTACTTACCTACTTACCTACTTACTACTTACTTACTTACTTACTTACTTACATAGTTACCTACCCGATAGCTTCAATTTCGCATTTATGGAGATAATATATAGTTATCCATTGCACAGTTTCCAGGAAAAAAGCTATAAACAGCTGCTGTGGTCTTTGAACATTTTGGAAGTATATCACATAATATATTTACAAGAAAAATGAAAATGCAATAATTGGTTATTATTCCAAGATTTACGATCTATTATCCTTAAATATATATCTTTATTAGGTTAATTGTAAAACCTTTGCAACCAAGATCTTTGCGAGTATATAATGGAATTTCTTCAGGACGGAAATCTGCCTTGTCAAACTGACTTCTAAATGTTTCAAGGTTGGTGATAATGTTATTCTGTTCTCTTACTCCAATAAACAACAATACAAAGCCGCCTTATTTGGGATGGGACATCGGGCTGCAAAGCTGATATGAGGCCTATGAGGCAGAGAAAAAAGCTCGCAAAGCATCTTGGTTACAAATGGGGCTTTAAGGGAAAAAAGATGTGTTTCAAATCGATCAGATACCGTTCCTGGACAGGGACCGTTAAGACGTTGTTCTAGTCTCTCGACATTCTATCGGGGGACTAAAAAAACCCACGCACTTATCGATAAGAGTAGGCTAATGCCGGTGTCACCAGTCTGTCACCTCCTCTATATACTATAAAGTTACTGTATAGTGAGATCGTACACAAACCGTATAGCGGCAGCCTGCGGTGCCTTCAATGCTTTCGGTTCGATCTCTGATTCTGTAATGCGCACTTGAACAGTTTCACATGGAAAGTGCGCAGTTTAAATGCAATATCATTATCATTAAGCAGCGAATATAAGTGAGCCATATTTTGTTTCAAAACAACACAAGGATTTCTTCCTTAAGGTAATAGTTACTAACTTTGCTTTGACACCACGTGTTCTTAATATTCTGTAAAGTTCTTTTCCTTCAGAAGGCGGGACTCGCTGATCAGCATCTCCAAGTAGAATAAGAGTTGGCGCTCTTATCTGTGAAGAAATAAAACAGTGCTTCTTACATGAACTTGTAACCTGTCACACTTAGGGCGTGTTTGTTTGAGAGCATTCTAGAATAGGAACTCAATACAGAATATTCCGTGACGCTAGGTAACTTGATGAAGACAATAAAACATTTTCTCCAACTATTCTGAAACTCGGAGGAGATCGAATCGTAAGCATATTCCTAGTAAACTGGAATGAGAACAGATCGGACAAGTTCTTTGAGTATTCCAGTTATTCTTAGGGACTGTTCATGTGGAGGCGTGCTGGCCCGCTTGGCGAGATTTTCCACATGTTCTTACTGGAACAATTTTTCTCGCTTACCCGGATGAAATCGGTCACGTGATTATTGATCAATTGTTTAGATTGTCGGCTAAGGAAACACTGGCAATTGGACTGAAGTGAGAGCTAAGACTCGTCTTCAGCATAAATGTCGGCCATCAACAATCGCAACTCTTCGTTCTGTATTGGGAGGTCTTTAAAGCTAGGCATTCTAGATTTGCATTTAAGCAGAGCAGTAACCAATTCTTAGAATACTGTCGTTTCCCATCGAAGATTCTTTCCTTGCAAGTTTGTTCGCAGAGGTCGCAATCCATTTGGTCTGCAATTTCTCTTCGCATGCGCATTTGAAAATTGTTCATCGCGGCAAGCAGGCTGGCCTGTTCACAGGTTTTGGCGAGATCCCGGCAACGGGTCCGGCCGCCTTCTCATATGAACATGCTTAACTTTTAGTATGGAAACAGGCGTGAGGCGAGATGTCGCAAAGCGGACCAGCCCCCTTGAATGTGTGCATGGCATTGTCCATTGATCTGCTCACTTTGCACGTACTGCCTTTTTCTGTCTTACTAACCATTCAATGTAAGGATGTCTGACTTAGATTAACAATTTCAAAAACCCCCATACTCTTCGTTTGTTAAATTTCTGTGTTGTTATGGCAACCTTGTAACTATACGCGAATACAAACATACTGTTGCTGATTTAGTTTGTTTCTTGTCTTCGATAAGATAATGTCTAATCTGAACTGGCTGACAATTCTAAAGAGCATATTAACTAAGTGGGTTTCAGCTGACGTGATGTTGATCAAGGAAACTTTTCATTGCTAAACAGCTATAAGAGTAAAAGGGGTCCAGGGATCCACGACGTGCCCGAACAAGCATTTAAGGGAAAGAATAGGAGTATAAACAATTAAACCTTCATCCTGATCATCCAATCAACGAGTGTAGGGTCTCAGTAATAACAATAAGTGGCACTCCCCCCTAATACTGTAGCTGAATAATGCAAACATACCTTTGAAGAATGCTTTATAGGCGACTTGTCCAACATCGACGAATACATGTCTGCAGTGGGCAACAGTCCATACTCGAAATCTAATCCTGATTCAAAGTACGTCCTACAAGGAAACGATACACAACAAATGAATATCAATGCCCATATTTAACAAGATAAACAAAGTAATTAAAATGTCATACAATGTATACTAAAAACAAATGTTTTCAACCAATTTTCACGTATGCTGGCTGGAGTCTATCAATTTCAAATGCCTACATCTTATCAAAGTAAATAAAAATAACACTCAATCTTTGTGCTCTGGTACAAGCCTTGTAAAAAGTTAAAGGAGAAGTCCACAAAGACAGAAAATATTCAAGTAGGCGACTTCCCCGGGAGGGGGCAGGGGCTCCCATAATGACATAGGGATGATCGTCGTACCTTTTAGGGGTTAAAATTGCAGGTTGAGGTACTGCTGGGGGTGTTGGAGATACAAATAAGGGTTTGAGTCCAAAACGGTATCTTTTAGGGATATAATACGTCAGAGTGCCCACATCATTATCAGAATGAAAATAAAACGGAAATACGGAAATACAAATGTCAAACTTGTCAATTTCAACCCTGCCTCCTTGTTTTGGCCATGCGCCAATGGCTCATGCGAGCGCGATCATTCAAAAAAAATTTTAAAAAAATTTAGTCGTGACAAGAAAAATTATTGTATGCATATTATTAATAAGTAATCACATGGTTTGTTCGTGCAGTTTGGGATTAATCTGCACCTCGTAAATATTTCAAAGAAACAAATTGTCAGTCTGAAATATTTACTTGGTGCTGATTAATCCCAAACTGCACTGCAACCCGTGTAATTACCAGTACAAATATTCTTGTTATTACATACATGTTATTACATGCATTTGTCGCCCCATGTAACAGAATCCACGGACGTCGTGGACTCTGGATTCCAACAATTTAGATTCTGGATCCCGAGTTAAACAATCCTTTGGATCCGGATTCCGACCCTTCCATCTTTATGGATTCCAGATCCATTCCTCTGGATTCCAGATTCCAAAATCAAAATTGGCTGGATTCGGGACTCCAGCCTAAAAAATGTGCTGGATTCTGGATTCCCGATTCTCTAACATGGCGCGACACTTGTGTTAGTGACGTCATTCAAGTGTCTGTACCGCACCAAGATCCATGATGGTTTTCGGTCAATGACAACTCTTATACTACTAAACAAGACATATTGGGCAGGGGATGACCATGGGTAGGGGCTGCGAAACGTCGCCAACATAGTCGTCTTGTATTACACATACTTACACATCTCGAATATCAGTTTGCATGGCCTTTGCTGTGGACGAAGTAAGCAAAGAAACTATATCAACTCACCAATCTGGAATATCAGTGACTCCAGTCATCGCTGTAAGGAAGATGTATATTGGCGGACATCAGTGTATGAGTCGTTATTATATTCACAAGACCAAAATATTCACGGTGAACGGGTGAAGTGAAATAACGAATTCCCTTATAAAGTAATGCAAGGCGCATGAAAGGGCAGGAAAAATTTGCCGGTTTTCCATGTTAAAGACAACTATGGGTTGCTAAGCTTTACATAAAACCTCTTCCGGCCCGGGTTGCTCGAAAGTCCGGTAACGTTAACCAGTGGTTAAGCCAATTTTTAAATTGGATTTCTTCATCTAGGAACACGCAATTCGATGCCTATAAAGTATTATTGCAATATTCCTCAGATACACAATTATGTAAACCCGACATGAAAGCCCAAATCAGTCAATAAGGAAGTAAACATACACATAGCGTGTATAAAAAAATCTTAACTATTGGTTAACGTTAATCGACTTTTGAGCAACCGGGCTTTGGTGACTAAGAACGAATTATCATAGCAGTAAAAGGTGGTGAATACGCACTGCCCTGTTTTAACTTCGTAAATATCACTCAGTGGCTAGATAATAATTCGATAATATTTTGTCAAGAGTTTCCCACAACCCAAAGTGACAATTTTAAAGGTCTTGACGTATTATTGCTGGTTCTTCCCATTTGGATATCTTTACAGGATGTTAATTCTTTTCATTCGGTCAATTACGTATATCTTCCTGGGAAGTAACTGCATAATAGAATACTCATAAAGAGATAACTGGTTTAGTGGAACTGTAATGTTAGGGCAACAAAACGCCAATTTATTCAGAACAATTTTCTGGGAATTCATTTTGCTAATAACTTACAAGCAACGTTGATCACGGGATTCCTCAGGGTGCTCGCTTGATAGAAATCCTGAAGGATGGAAACATAGCCAAAGTAACAATAAGAAATAGAAATAAAAGGTAATACAAATGTGCTATTATTATACCCTGACAGAGACATGTGCAACCTGTAAGTGCAAACATTACACATACGTACATGTATGAGATCCAATCTGAAAACGTGTGGCGACCGATCATTCTCGGCTGCTGCGCCGAGACTGTGGAACAAGCTGCCCACAGAAATTAGAAATGCCAGTAGTATAGTATGTGGTTAGGGGCCGGGAGCTGCACAGAAATTCTAAAGACTGACTACAATGGCTATTGGAGTATTGATGGTCTCACTACAATCGGCGCCGTGAAGATGCAAATCGGCAACAAACCTGAACGAAAGTTGTAACAATTTTTTTCACAAAAATTGGGAGTATTAATTGTTTTCTGTGCAATTGCCACTAACAAAGTTGTGTTTACAGTTTGGATTTACCGTTTAGTATATTTTATATTTTCTTCTAGATGCCAGCATGCTCGTTCGAGCTGACTTTAAAGAACATTTCTTTTAAAATTCATTAGCATCGTTCTGAACGGCAGAAATTATAGAAAGTTCAAGGACAACTGAAACTGATTGAAATATCGAAGAGTGAAACCGGCGATTCATTTATTTCGCTTGATTTGCTAACCTGGGGTTTACCGAAAGCTTTGTCAACATACTATATTTTTGTAATAAAGCAGTTCTACGTATAACTACCTTTAATCAACTTCCAATGGTTTTGTTAGTATCGTTCACGTTTGACTAAAATTGAAATCTTGTGAGGTGGGAAAAAACGTTCACAGCTTCGCCGGGAAATCCACTCTAGTGCAAACCTATGAATCATGAACTATTAACAAATCAGTGAGCCTGGTTCGTGAGACGGCAATACCACTTTATATTGCCGTCTCTCTATCCGAGCAAAACAATAGCAAAACGATACTAGCAAGACTTATCAGAATGCTGTGAGAAACTGAAGTTAAGATTGCATCAACCCTTTATAATAATACAATTTGTACGCGTAACAATGCATACACCAAAAAGAAGCAGACTAATAAAATACTCAACCGGAAACTGTCCCGTGAGGTGAGCGGTAAGGAATCCCCCATGAGATCCCCCAGTGATGAAAACATTGTTGGGGTCCACTCGACCGGAAGACTTCACAATTCTAGCAGCGAACTGCAAGATAATCCATTAAAAGAGTAAAATTAAATGAAGACTTATTCAAGAGAACGAAGTAGAATTCCTGTATAAGCAATGAAGTGCTACTAACTTGAACCTCGTTGACGTCCTGCGTTCCAACCTTCCCAGGAAGTGACAGAAGACTGGTCAGGCCAAAACCGAGGCTCCCTCGATAGTTTACTGTTAGATGAAGAGAATAACCTAAGACAAACTCAACACTTTACTGTTCAAGGACCTGTTACACGGATGAATTCTTCATGCCAACTTGTCTCGCAACGGCAGTGTCTAACTTCCACTGCAATCAGTGGCCAAAATGTCTTGGCAAAAGTTGCTACAATCGTCGCAGAGAGTAAAAATGAATTTCACTCTCTGAAATCGTTACAGCAACTTGTTTCTAATTATTTTAGCCACTGCAGGAGGTGTTTAACGGCCAAATGTTTTGTTGAAACTTGCCTTGCAATGCTATATAGCACAGAAAGAGAAGTTGCACGAAAAAGTTGCACTGTTTAACAAAGCCTTTATAAGAATATGGAGGTAGTAATACATTTTATTGACCAAAACGTAATTGATAATGAAATCCATTATCTGATGTTTTGTTCAAATAAAACGACGTTAGATGGGAGAGAAAACTTTCTAAGCGAGATCCGTTTAATCGCCAATTCTTCACTTCAAGCTATGAGTAATCCGAGCCTTAGTTATTATATTTTAAGGACGAAAGGTGAATCAATTATAGCACAAAGTAGCAAATATATTTTGAAACTACTTAATATTCACTCATAAATGTGATTTCTCTATTCTGCCTTTATATTTCTTGTTCTAGTTCATACGTATACATTTACTTTGGTACCGATGTCTAGTCTAAAATCAAGGTCAAATAAATGTTGCTATTGTTGTTGGTGGTGGTGGTGGTGTTGTTTGACAGTCATGCGAAATCTGCTCTATGGTCTCCTCATGATTTCAGTATATTATATACCTAATATTATTATAAACGGTCTCAAATGTTGATTGATGCTATCGGCTACTTTAATTGACTGCCGTTTGTCAATAGCTTATATGTTGTACTGGTATTGGTAAGAATCTAACCCGAGGCCTCATGGGTACAGGGCAGGATCACACAGACTAAACTGTGCATACTCCTAAAACAACATAACAGATAGAATTGCAAAACATGTTCAGGACAAAATCATTAAGAGCGATGCAGCGGACTGGACTAATTTGCACAGCACAGTAATAAGGACTTCCTATACTAGTTCCAGACTCCCTTCTTCTGGGCTAGACAGTATATAGCATTGAAAATTATTGTTTGTAATAAAACCAATCTGCCAGCACATAGGATTAACGCCGAATATACTGAGACATACTACCACCTTCAGACAAATCAGTAACACCTACTAAAGTAGGTAAGAAGAAAGTATCCTTACTACCAATTCTTAAAATCACCTCTTGGGACATTGCATGGAGCAAATATAACAGCTTGGGCACTTACCTTATAAAGACAGAGAGAGGTTAGTAAAATGGATGAGAGCTTGGGATTCACATAACAATCTTACCTAATAAAAGAGAAAATCCTAATCGACACAGCGCCACGGGGTACAACAAGAAATCTGCAGGAAAGTACGAGTGAGGACCGCCATGAGGCCACACAACCAGTGGAGGCTTCTGGGATGGCTCAGGTGACTTCGGTGTTATGAAGATCGCTTCATATTGTTTACTTGGATCTGTGACATCAAATGGAAACAAATCACACAAAAAGGTAAGTATCCCAATTTAGACTGTTTAGCCTAGAACGTACCCGCATGTTTGCGAGACACTGGATCTGCAGATGCGTATATTCAGTATGTGTAATTAACACAGTATAAGACTGGCAGCAGAGTTTACATTGGGCGTGAGTTGTGGCAGTGAAACTTTGAGCGAACGGGTTTCAGAGTAATTGTATCTGTCTATAACAGTCAAGATAGAAGTGCTAGTAACGAATACCTATAACTTTAAACTTTAAATCCACCAAAATGTGTGACTCTAAGCACAGTGATAGGAACAATTCTTCAGTGCTGCCAAGAAGCGTGTTTGAGGATGATGACAGCGATTAGACACTCTATACCAAAAATGTACCATTTTGGGCGATCAGTGTTTATTATTTTAAAAACAGGAAAGGCCTAAACTTATCTTAGTTAAAATATTACAAATAATAAAATATATGTAAAAGATTTAACTGTTTCCCAAATTTTCGGTATGTTCTCTAGACCTTCCTTAGGGCACAATGATTTAAAATTCAAATTGGTCTAAAACACTACTTCTTGCTGTCGTTCGCGAGATATCTTAACAATGGGACACATGCCCGTGAGAAATCCTTTCTCTCATCAACGGAGTTTTTGTCAACTGCTGAGTGCAAAACTCTTGTTTATAAACTCTTGTTTATAAGGTCGAATGTAATGACGTTGTTTTTTCTTATGTTAAAGCAAGCAAGCAGTGCTGGAATTCCAGAGCAGTGAAGCAGAACCCTAACCCGGCACATACCGCCACTAAAGACTCGGCGATCCGGCAGCACGCTGAAAGAACTTATCATGACATACATCCAGTTCCACGTTATGGCAACATTCTTGAAAGAAGTGAGAACAATTATACACGGAGAATTTTTCTGGAGTCTTTGCACTCAGCAATCTTTTAATAATATTAAGTATTTTTTTTAAAATTTATTTATTGTTTTAATAACTTGTTTACAGTCTCTCACAATAGTTTTTTTTTAAGAATTACTGAGTCAAGATACAGAGGTAATAATAATAATAGCAGGAAAAAGTGTTAGATAAAAGGGAAAAAAAGAGAGAAAGGAAAGAAATTTAGAGTAAACTTACAATTTTGTTTTACTAGGAAATCCGCAATGTCGGTGATGCAAGGGGTCTATAAGTTAGTATTTTTAAAGTAATTTTCAAAAATGTTCTGTTCGTAATATCTGTTTGTATTTCAGGGGTAAAAAGAGAAGTTGCAAAGACGGTTATGTGATTTATTCAACTTATATGTGTTTGAAAAAAAATGCGATTGACAGGCTCCGGACCCAATAATATTAAGTAATCAACGTACCCTCACTCGACTCTTCTGGTAGCATAAATGTCATTATCTCCCATCTGATTTTTGATTCCAGTTGTAAATCGCAGTTACATTCGGCTGGAGACAAAATAGAAGAAACAATTCACACATATTCACGAAATTCCACAGTCACACCCAGCCTAACAAGAATATAAGAGTTATTCTATTTGCTTTATTTCCATTCCAATTTATTGTCAGTCTTTGTAATAATAATAAAAAATCAAATAAACATAACGCAATAGGCACACTGGCTCACCAATTGTGGTCCAGCACACAGGAGAAATGGTTCCATCACAGGGCAAAGCTGCTATGACCTACAGAAGAACATTAGAACGCTCATCTAATATGAATAAATTAACTGCAGTAGGAAAACACTGTGAACCTACTCGCGCCTTATGATCCTCAGTCCAGAATCTTCTATCTGTATCTAAATATAATAACTGTACCTTTGGAGACACCACAGAGCATTCTAACTTGCCGCCTCAAAACTCTGGAACTCACTACCACTACATATTATAAATACTGATTCTTTAATTAAGTTGTTTTAAGTCATCTCTGAAAACCATTCCTTATTTAGATCATTAGTTTTTTTTCTTCTATCAGCAATTAGTTTAGTGTAGGTTATTAAAGTTATCACATTATTTATAATATGTAGTTTTAAGAAATGAAATGTAATTAGTTTTATGAAAAGCGTGTAATTTTATTGATCAGTGTAATTTAACTTTTTGTAAATTTTTACTTTCATTGTGAGAACATTGAGATTGGGGAGAATGCTCCGATTACATTATTATTATTATTATTATTATTACTATTATTATTATTACTATTATATTTATTATTATTACTATTATATTTATTATTATTACTATTTTTACTATTATTATCATTACTATT
>JANVCJ010011679.1:0-14348 GCA_026413505.1 Epizoanthus ramosus | reverse complement strand
AAAGAGCAAGGTATGGCTCCAAGTCTTCCCAGCCTCAGATTGTTCTTAAATTGTTCTTATTTCTATAGTCAGTAAGACTGCTGTAAAAGAGCAAGGTATGGCTCCAAGACTTCCCAGCCTCAGATTGTTCTTAAATTGTTCTTATTTCAATAGTTGGTAAGATTACTGTAAATGAGTAAGGTATGGCTCCAAGACTTCCCAGCATCAGATTGTTCTTAAATTGTTCTTATTTCTATAGTTGGTAAGATTACTGTAAAAGAGCAAGGTATGGCTCCAAGACTTCCCAGCCTCAGATTGTTCTTAAATTGTTCTTATTTCTATAGTTGGTAAGATTACTGTAAGAGAGCAAGGTATGGCTCCAAGAGTCTTTCCAGCCTCAGATTGTTCTTTTAAAAATTGTTCTTATTTCAATAGTTAGTAAGACTTGCTGTAAAAGAGCAAGGTATGGCTCCAAGTCTTCCCAGCTTCAGATTGTTCTTAAATTGTTCATATTTCTATAGTTAGCAAGATTGCTGTAAAAGAGCAAGGTTAGTAAGATTGCTGTAAAAGAGCAAGCTCCAAGACTTCCCAGCTTCAGATTGTTCTTAAATTGATCTTATTTCTATAGTTGGTAAGATTGCTGTAAAAGAACAAGGTATGGCTCCAAGTCTTCCCAGCCTCAGATTGTTCTTAAATTGTTCTTATTTCTATCATAGTAGTTGGTAAGATTACTGTAAATGAGTAAGGTATGGCTCCAAGACTTCCCCGCTTCAGATTGTTCTTAAATTATTCTTAAATTTTGGGCGATCTGAGCCTCGTACGTTGTTCTTATAAAGTTGTTCTTATAAAAACAAAAAGCGTGTAGTTTGATATAAGGACGTAAGAATGTTTTCTTTGAACGCTCTGACTAAAGAGTACTTTGGAAAGACGATTTCTCGAGTGCACGATTTTGTGGATGTTGTTTGCAAAAGTATTTTAAATGTTAAAACATTTCTGCTGAGAAGGAAAGAGTTCAGATATGAGGCATTGAAAAGTTCTGAACATATACGTATGCTTTCTGTTAGAGAGATTCGTGCACTGACCAATGTACATACAACAAGACTAAGTTAACTTGGCACGAACGTCAAATACTTTTTGCGGCATCCTTAATAACTCACGTGGATTCGAATATTTGGGTGTTGCTAAGGGTAACCATTGCTCATTACCAGGGTATTATCTTTTGTAAAATACATCTACGTACATTTACGCTTTCAACAAACACAAAACATCCGCCTTAAACAATTAAAGTTCCTCGTTGCCTAATAGTTTCTATACTCCCACAGGTCCACCCCGACTGACATACGAGACTTGACTCATTGCAACTTTTGTATGTGGCAAATGAAGCAAGAATCGAAACTGAGCTATTACCAAAGGGGTTTCGCTTTTCGTTTTCGGAATGACGGAAACGTAATAATAATAATAATAATAATAATAATAATAATAATAATAATAATAATAATAATAATAATAATAATAAAATTAACTTATAGTGCGCGTATTTCATATGGATATGTTCATGCGCACATTACAATATGATAAAGAAGAACCTATCTAATAAAGTTACAAGTTACAATATGATAAAAATCTACAATAATACGGTTAAAAGGGATACGTTAAAATCTATAATAAAAATTAGAAATATAAGATGAACATTATTAATAATCAAAGCTGTTCTAAAAAGATGAAAGTCTGAAATACAATGACGGAAACGGAGTTATGACAAAGTTAATTCTAAAATAGTTATGCCCTGGAAAATAGAAGAAAAATATGTTAACAGAATGCTGATATCCGACTCAGGTATGATGCTTGACTCGCCTTGCAACCTTCGATAAACAAGTTTGTGGAAAATTGGCAGTCTAGCGTAGCCGTACTCACAAATTCATTTTTTACTTCAAATCTCACCAGAAATTATATACGCTGGTAAATCCTTTCTCTGTAAAATTGAACGTGACAAACCCCGCAAATGAACTCTGCTATATGCTTTCGGTTCACTGATCATTGTAATGCGCCTTTGAGCATATTCGTTTGGAAAAGGTGCAATATAACCTGAAATCACAATACCACAAAACCACAAGATGAACAGTTGAGCAATAACTAGAACTGTTCATAATCGGGGGATAAACCCCCACACAAGCCTCTTCGACAGGTGCGAAAATAAGAGAGTTTCCTGCTCCCAAAGGTTCTTCCACGTTCTCCAACGCAACGGTGATATTGTGTAATGCTCCGATCGTCAATCCGTCAATCGTCTCCGTGATTCCATGTTTAAACTATTCTAGAATATTCTCACAGTTCACTGAAATAGAAACCACGTTTTATTTCCTGCTATCTGTATCTTATGTTGGCCCAAATGTTTACTAATAAGATCCAAAATCAGTGAAAATTAGTGAATAAAGCCACGGGCCTGAGCTTAGAAGACCCATACATTCGATATTCACTGTGCCTCGAAGTTTAAGTGTTAAAACATAGTTGCTTCATAATCAAGTTAGCTAGCCAGCGCCCCTGGCAATGTCACCAATACAACCAATATCTCGCCCCCAGTAAGAGGCTGCATGGACTACGAAATCCTGAAGCTGAAATCCAGATTCTAACCAATTTTCAATTCTGGAATCCGGAATCCAGTGGAAAGGAATCCTGAGGAATGGAATCCGGATCCAAACGATTGTTGAACTCGGGATCCAGAATCCGTGTCGTCTGTGGATTCTGTTACACGGGGCGAAATACTCGACGGTTGTTGGAACTAGTTTTAATTTTCTCACCTCTGGAGGACTTACTATGTTTTGCATTTGACGTTCATTGCTTAGTCTTACAATAAACTATTTAGAAATATATTAATTTGTCTTATTTCACACGTTCGTATTTTGAACGAGCTCTGTAGCTCTTACCAGGACTTATACGATTTCGTGTCAAAATAAACATCTTAATAACCGAGTGCGAGGTCTGTCCGGGAAAATATTTTGCCCGAGGTCTTTCATTGTACAGACCGAGCGGAGCGAGGTCTATACGAAAGACCGAGGGCAAATTATTCTCCCGGACTGACCCAGCAAACGAGGTTATTCAGATTTTTATTATATGGCTCATTTGTATTTATTTTTGTTTCTTTCGACATTTTTGTTTTGAAGCCAGCTACAGACGAAAAGTCTGTACTGTAAGTTAATTACGAAAGTAAGATTCAGCTAGTTTCAGTAAGTAATCAGATCGCATGCAGGAATTTAGTTACGGATCTGAGAATCGGCATTGCCATAAATAAAAAATATTATTGTATTGTGTTGCTGTCCATGTTCACAAAACTGTAGTTAGCGAAAACGCTAGTCGGCCCAAACAACACACTAAACGTTGCTAAGTTTCAGAATGATTAAGAAAGTAGCCTCAAAAGTGAACAGCGGCGTTTTAAAAGCCCCGGCCGGATGTATGTCCTCCATTTGTGTCTTGTTAAAGGTTCAAACATCAAACATCAAACACACCGCCTAGCTCAGAAAACGGGAGTCGCTGAACGACAAACAACAAACAACAAAATTCAGGCCATTCAGTGACAAATTGACGTGTTTCTCTATCAAATGCCTGACTAATATTGATGTATCCAGCCATAAAAGGAAATGTGTCGTGCAGGTTTCAAGTTGTGAAATCGTGAAAAACCTAGAAATGATGCAAGTATCTGCTAATTGCGTTAATAAGTCATTGTTAGGAAAAATAAAGAAAACAAGCTAATACGGAACCAAAAATCCAGCGGTAAATATCAAAGGTTTCGAAAAGGAAACCAATCACGTTTAAAGACCAAATTTTATAATAGGAACAAAAATATATTTTTTGATAATATTCTACGCTACTCTATGGCAGCGCAAGAGAAGGTTCGTGAACAATAGCCAGAAATCTGAATTATAAAAACGTTTCAGGAAGGTAACTCATTGCTCGATAGAACGACAAGGAAACACCTGTATATTTCTTATGAGGGAGAAAGTGAACGTATAGAATGATGTTTTTCTCAACTTCTTAATCCTAAATATACATGTTTTCTCAGGTCATGAACACGCGATGTTTAGTTTCCAGCGGTCCAGGTTTGTTACTGAAACTCGAAAATGATTTGAAGACTTCTAAATTCCGTTTCAAAAACCAGCAGATGCGTTCCAGCATTTCCAGTCTGTGCCAAGAAAGCCAAACTATTGCAACTTGGAACGAACACCAAATACTTTTTGCGGCATTTACAACTATTTTAATTATTAGCTTTCATAAGTTTTTATCACATATTTTATCAAATAACGTTTCAATTTTGATTACCTATTGTAAAGTTTTTACAAAATTCAGTCACTATTAGCTGTAATATTTTTTAAACTTAATAAAGCATCTATCTATCTATTTATTCGTTTCCATCTAAAAATTGCAAAACTACATAGACACTTACGTGGATTCGAATATTGGGTTGTTACTATGGGTAACCATTGCTCATTCCCAGGGTATTATTTTTTGTAAACAACATTTACGTAGATTTGCGCTTTCAACAAACACAAAACATCCGCCTTTTAAAAACAATTAAAGTTCCTTGTTGCCTAATAGTTTCTATACTCCCACAGGTCCATATGAGACTCGATTGACATTGCAACTTTTGTATGTGGCAAATGAAGCAAGAATCGAAACTAAGCTATTACCTGGCCGCTTTGATCTTATTTTAGCACAAATTGCTGTCTAAACCATTTCAATGGAACTGAAATGTTCTACATTGTGATAGAAAAACACCTCTGCTCACTGGACAATATACCAGAAGACTCGACTTGTTGCAACCTTTGTATGTGGTAAATGAAGCAAGAATCGAAACTGATCTTATTTTAGCACAAATTTCTGCCTGAAGCATTTCAATGGAAATGAACTGTGAAACGCAGTGTTTAAAACCATAAACAGAAAGCTTAGGACACTCATTCTGGCTTAAACCTTGGACAAATACGGATTCCGGTTACAGACCTGTGCAATCAAGTTAGCCAGCCATCGCCCATCAGAAAATTTCTCCTAGAATGAGGTTAACATGTTTAATGTTAACAGTGGTTTTTACTGCCTTACTCCATGAACCTGCGTCAGCTTGGTGGGTGAAGAAGAAGAACTGGCCAGTGCACGCCAAAGGCAGAGTAACTTGTCATGGTCAACCGATGCGTTATGTGAGGATCAAACTGATGGATGATGATCCTGTCTTTGACGATACAATGGGTTCAGCTCAAACAAACAACAATGGTATGAAAAACTACTACTTAAGTTAATTTTAAATTGTGGAAAGCTTGTAAAAAAGCGTGTAGTCCATCCCTAAATTCTTGATTCAGTGGGGCTGGCTAGGGCAGCGTCGAGAATATGATTGCGTTGACATTCGTAACGATAGAATCGTTATATTTTTGCATTGTCTAAATTATCATTCTGATGAATTTACTTTAAATTAAGAAGTTTAACGCTTTGTATATTTGTTTTGATTCAAGGATATTTCAGTGTAAGTGGCTCAGGACGAGACGGTCTCCGGGGGAAACCGGATCCATACATCAAGGTTATCTACCAGTACAGCGGTCAATATGGCAAAATGGAAATTGAAAGGATATTCGGAATCAATCGATGGGGAAAATCCCACAGAAAAGGTTATGCCAAATATCTCGATTTTGGCACGATCAACTTCAAAAGTATTCACTGCATATCTTACGTGCAGTTCTATAAAGCTCTTAGAAATTACTCTTGGCGTGCTAAACGCAAACCGCCATACTCCACTCTCCACGTTCGGACCAATGTGTTACTCCACGGGGGAACGCCGTACGCTCTATACCGCACAGTGAAAATCCCAAGGAAGACGAGCTGGATCTCTTACCAAACAGCCAAGCACGAGCTCGCTCACACCGTACGTCACAGTTATGACGGTGGACTCGCTCACTTCCTGTTTGACGTGGCCAGGTACAAGTACACGCAACACCATAGCTGTGGGAAGAACACAAACTGGGGTTTTGCTTTCAACGAAGGATGGGCTGAGTATTGGGCTGGAGAATGCTACTTCGGTAAGTCAGAATATGTCAAACCCAAGGAATTGACATTAATTAACATATATTAACCGCCAAAACGCCCTAAAGGCAATTGACCATACCAAAAAGATGGCGACTGGTACAGTTACCCATAATTCTTAACGCATGAAAATCCTAAAAACACTAATAAAAATGTATTGAAACTCCTAAAAACTTCAAAACTAGCACTCACAATGTTTTTAGTTAAGGTACGAATTTAGCAAAAATATATGGCTTTCTATGTGCCTATTCGTTGTGTTAGGTTCGCAATGCATTGTGGTTAAATGTACAGCCGCCATCTTTTTCATTACGGTCAATTGCAAACTGCTAGTGGTGATTGCAATCTGGACGACCGTCCGTACTTACTCAACCGCTACAGCTGCTACACCTAAACATTTTGACAGAATATCTCTTTTTACCTGAACTGCGAACACTCCAGTTCCATTTTTCATCTTGGAGATTATGACTTCGATCGCTGTGTCATGTATATCGGTTGCTATGTGGACGATCAACAACTGTAGATTGACAATATCCGCACACACAATCTACCGAGCACACCTCTGGAGATGTGTTAGACACTCCTGAAATCATGCTTGACACAGCGTTTTGAGACCATGAACAATCTCTTATCACTGTTGGGGGGATGGAAAGGTAGAATATTGGCGTCAAGAGGAGGGGCGTATATGGCTTGTTTTGTTGCACGGCCCATCTTTATGTTTTGGCGCCAAAATGCGATATGTGCGTTGTACGCTTTATTTTAGCTCCAAAACGCCATTCGAGCAGTTTTAACTCTCGCACCAGAATTCCGTTAGTGCTTTGCACGCTGGTCATCACTGGTCACCGCTGGTTAAATAAGAATAAGCACAAGAATATGCACAAGCCAGTGAGGACACCCGTGAAATAGAAATAATGAAATAAGCACAAGCATAAGAAAACGAACACGTCCGTTATTTCTTGTGCCTTTCTGTGCTTATTTCACTATTTCATCAGTTTGGACGGGAATGAAACAAGCGCACGCACAAGCACGAATTCTGGCCACACTCGACACCTCATGTGTGCCTTTACTACTTCGTCTACGCATGCGTATTTCCTGATTCTTGTGCTCATTTCACCAGTGAGGACCAGGCTTTACTTCTAGCGCTAAAATGCATTTGAGTGTAGCATGCGCGCTTTACGCTTGACACTAAAATCCCCTTCGTGCGTTACGAGATCTACTTCTGTTTTGTTTCGTATATTGGCGTATCCTGAGCTATGTCAGTCATTCTATAGCGTTGATTCGTTGCAATATTCAAACAGATTTTAATTCACGCACGAACCGTTTTACAATGGCTATGCCAGAACAATTATTAACGAATAAATAGTTTCACAGTGCGGCTACATGTGGATAGGCTGGCAGATGTCAATTTCCATTTGTAGCCAAACAAATCTACGATTAACTTGCCGCCCCAGGGTGAGGCGACCACAATGAGCTTTATTTTGTAAGGATTTGAATATAAGCTGTACCTTTCTCTCAGATATTAGTCAGCAGAATCGAGACTACGGCAAAGCCAGAAATTCGCATTTTATCATATGTATTGACTCGGGAAGATGATATTTAGGTAGTCAGATTCCAGTATTTTGAGCTATATAATATCTCTACTGATGAATGTATGACTTCCAAATATTTTCATTAAGATAAATTATTGTAATAGTAACTTTGTAAATAAAAAGTCTATGCATTGCCGGGTGTTGCTTCAAACAGATTCAACCGCATGTTCTGTCACTAACCGAAGATAAAAATCGTATCACCGCGTGCCCATATAAATCCTCTATCTATCATATGAAAATCCATAAGATACTGAGTATTAAAAGTGTTGATAAAAGTCATATCGTTGTTCATATAAAATATCGTTGGTCACTTTATAGATTTTTGAACAAAGTCGGCTGAATATTTGTTCGCTGACTTGGAAATTCATGTTTTCTTATGGGTATAATTTACATGATTTTTTTGTGCACTGGTACAAAAGTTCGTTCTTTCTTACGCGGATTTTCATATGATAAAAAGAAACTTACATAGCTGTTTGAAGATACGGCTTTTATCTTCTCGTGTCATGCGCTCACTCGTGTGCTACTACATTAGACACTCGAAGATAAAAGCCGTATCTTCGCACAGCCATGTAAGATCCTCTATATACCATACCATACTCCTTCGCTGCGCTCACTCGCGCGTGTGTTACTACATTCGACGCTCGAAGATAAAAGCCGTATCTTCGCACAGCCATGTAAGATCCTCTATTTTTACTTTTTTATTTTTATTGGTTCCACAAAACATGCACGCTGTTTCCGCTTACAAAAGCTGAGCCTATTCACCATAATTGCCCACTGCAGAAACTCACGGAAAGACTGGGTCTGTGTACCCAAACGATCCTAGAAAGCAACGCTACAAATGCTAATTCTATTGTTTTACGTGTCGGAGCGTTGCTTTCTGCGATCGTTTGGGTACACAGACCCAGTCTTTCCGTGAGTTTCTGCAGTGGGCAATTGAACAATGGCCTCAATTGACATACATACTGTTCCCAACTATCACTTTCCCTTGCGCATGTTTGTAAATCATTCCGCTGATCAGTAATTTAATCGATTTAAAAATCGATCGCCGAGTTCGGGAAAGCTAGCTCGCGATCGCTGTTCAGACTTCCTGCCGCCGCCCTGGTTATCAAGAAAGTTCAATATTCTCAGCTTCAACAAGAAAAAAATACTACTCGATTCAAATAAATATTTTAGACTGCAGCTTTATAGCGTAAAACTGAAGTGTTCAATAGATTGTAAATATTGCGTGATCTAGTTTTCATGTTTATGTCTTAGTTGGGGAGGTTATGTGATTTCACGCATGCAACTGACATGTTTTTGGCGAAATCGTCAACTGCACAACTTTTGTGTAGCTAAAATGCTAGCCAAACAAAACTACTGATATCATAAACATAGTCAATATAGGCTCGATAATTTCTTTGATTTAATTACTTTGGCGGGAAAGCCTGTTCCGTTTTTGCCAATGAGCGACAACGATACGCCTTGTATGTAACGCCGTTTTAGACTCGCAAAAATAAATAATTGTATTAAACCTGTATATTCAACCATCCCGTGCCGACATGTGACTGATGAAACTAAAAATTCTCACCAGATCTTTAAATACATGACAGAAATATACTTATTTACATTCTGTAATCATTTAATATAATAAGAGCCAACAGAAAATAATAGGTTCAACAAAGTGATCGCTTTTGGATTTTGTAACAAACCATACCGTCAGGTATAGAACCCACGCCCTAACCACTCGCTAGAGCCGCGACGAGAGACTGGGCATCACAACAATCCCGTGATATTGATAAGATCGCTCTTGGTGCGTGCGATGTGATATTGATCGCGTGTGTTCGCTGTTTAACACCTCGTGTTGTAGCCAGGAAAGCGTCGATTCATTTACAATTGACGAAGGTTTTCAACCAATCCCTTGAATTCTAAACGGTCCAGCTTACTAGAGTTATTGAACACCATCTGACAATCTTGGAATCTTGGCGTTCCGATCATTTCGTGTACGTTTTTCGACTTACAGGTGAGTCTATAGTACTTATAATATACTTTAATACTTTTATAATTGTAGTCAGTTTGTTCAAGTGTTTTGCCACAAAAACACGCATGTAGTTGCTCCACTAACAGGCTTTTATAAGCTCTTAGACAAACAAACTTTTGAATTTCTTCGCTTCTAGTGACACAATTTAAAAACAAATTCCTCAATTTGTCAAAACTTAGAGTTTTATTCACTGAAATAATAGTGTATCGCCCCATCATGAATGAATGAATAAACGAATCAGAATTGCGGAAGTAGGTTGTTGTTGAATTAGTTTTGACTACGTAGTAGAAAGTTTGTGTTTTTCATTCGTGAACTGAACCTCTCGCATCAAAGATATCTACTCTTTAATGATACAAACATGAATTGTCGTGTTATGGGTTTTAGTCAACTGGCTAAAAGAGCTAAGATTGGTCGAAAACTTCACTGAGTACTGGAGACCAAACACTAGCGCTGTTCAAGACGTGTAAATCAACGACCTGCTATTAGCCAGAAGCCTGCAGAATAACTAGTATTTTTTAGTATTTTTTAAATTGTTCCAAGTTCGCTTCTAAGCAATAAACGAATAACATCAAAATCTTGATCGCTGCTAGAGATCACAGTACATAGAATCTCTATTTTATGTTGCGATATGAGTTGCGTTACTTTCGCTGGGTTTGAAAGTTAGGATCATGGCTCGTTTCAAAAGGTAAGATTGACCATACTGGAAAAAGTAAAAAATGACAATACACAATAATTCGTTTATATATATTCTCATATATTTTAATACATTATACATTTAGTTTCTACCATTTATCATTTTGTGTCTCATTTAAGTATTCACCTCCCCCCCCCCTCGTATTCCTTCATACCAACAACTAGCCTTCACTAAATTTCATTGTCTACTTGTTGTTATATTCAGAGACCACTATTTGTGATATATAATAGTTTCAATTGAAGTTGGTTCACAATCTGAATGAATGCAAGACGTGAATTATAGTTTGTGCGTTGTCGAACAATACTGCATTTTCACTCGCAATCCGGAACGTGATACGTATCATGAGCTTGCTTCACAATCAATGTCCTCAAAATTGTATTTAAGTTTTAAATATAAAGAAACGCTTCCTGTATAGCTAACTTGATGTAACTTCTGGTTTAGAAAACGGTGATCTTTAAAAAGTCAAAAAGGATACATAATAGTTATTATTCATGGCGATAAGCACCCTTCTATTCACAGAATCGTTAATGCATTACTCAAAGGCGAGTTGGCTGAATTCCAATTCACACTAAATGATAATTCAAGGACAATGATTCTATATCGTATGCTAATATTCTTTCGTGATCATTTGAGCTGTCAACCCATTAAGAGCACTTAATAGTTTAATATCTCAAAGTCAAATAACACACTATGAAGAAAGGTTATAAATATAAAATACAAAGAAAAACTAACTTTATAAAAAAAAATCCTATAAACGTTTTCGCAACATATATTTTCATACATAAATCTTTAACCATGCAAAACTGATCCCTAGTATTGAGGTTTTGTTCATTTCAGGGATTTGTCAAACTACTGCAATCTTATTAATTAAAGAAATAAGAACAATTTAAGAACAATTTGAGGCTGAAATGGCCAATTATTTTAAAAGAACAATGATCCTCAGTCAAAATATCTGGTTCGTAAGCGTGTAAGCGATCTTCTTCCTGCATCTTCATATCTAAGATGATCGCTTAAACCCTAAAACGTTTATGCGTTAAGATAGTTTTGCCTTGTATTTTATGTTTTAAATCACTGCCGACCCATTTATTATACATGTACATTTCGGGCTGTCGTCGACACATACGTTTCGCTTTTTGGCCATTTTGCAACACACTTCCCCTACCTCATGTATCGCCGTGTTCTTCCAAAGTGACTTATCCTCAAAAGCATTTTTTGGTTGGTACAGTCTCCCTCCGAGCGTGCTCGGTATTTAAAGATTTTATCATTTCTAACAGGCAATAATTTTATTGGAAAAAATGCAGTGATCTGCAGGTATTTATTACCAATTACTGAAAACAATATATATTGACACATTGTAACCAAGAAAAATTGCATGTTATAAATAACAAAAACTGCCAATTGATAGGATTCAAGGCAGTTTAATTAATTGTTCTGACAATAGTATATTGCTTCACCCAGCTATGAAATTCAGTCCTGTTACGTAAGGAAATTCAGGTAACCCCCCCCCCCTTGGAACACCTTGTCACAATGCTTCAAACGCCTCCTTGCTCACTCCTTAAATTGAGAAATAGCTGCACTGTTCCTTTACGCATTTACACATCAACTGTTTGTTACCATATACCCGCAGCCTTCAAATGCGTTACTGAGTTTAAAAGGGGTATTCTAGTGTCAACTCATTGTATTCTACATATTTATGAACGAGTTTGAAGCGTTTCAGTTCCGAATGTTTGCTAAAAGTTTAAATGTTCAAGATTCAAGCAATTCAAGATTCAAGATAGATCTTTCGACCCCAAGGGTCCTCATCAGACTGAAATATATTACGGTATGAACATGGTAAAACAAAAAATAATGAATGAAAAACAAGACAAGAAATTACAATGGATGAATAAGTAATGCACTGGAGACAAAGCGAGTGGTAAGAGTGAAAACGATGACGTCACATTATCGGTTTTTTGAAAACGAAAGGAAAAAATTTCGTTTTCAAATGAAAACGCATGCGTGTGGACGGGGTCTCAGTATTATCCAGTGCTATTGTTCAACGGAGCAAAAAGCCGACGTGCATGGATAAAACGGGTATTGAAATGAGTCAACTCAAGCTTGACTAAATAGAACGAATATGATAGCTCAATTAAAACTCTCATTAATCACTTCAATATGGGACCCACGATTGTTATGGAAATATACCCAAGGTTATACACACTTTGGAGATGAACCATTCAAGTACTGCCTAACAACAGTAAAGGAGGGGGGAGGGGGGATAATGTGCTTCTTGCTGTGCCATGTGTCCAGTCCTTACAAGGAGACAAAGTCATCCACTTAAGGGTGTTTCAAATAAAGAACGTAAAACGTCAAAAATAATCCGAAAAGGCAGAACATGTAACAAGCGAGATACACCTGAGCAAGTTTTTATTAGCAAGTGCCCTTGTCAACTTCCAATTTTTGAAATTTGGTTCTTTGGGACACACTGGTTTCGAGCACTCGTATATATGCAATAAATTTATCCAAACCTTCACAGCGCGTTGTTTGTATTTCCCTTGTAAACCTCCTCTACAAGCCATGTTCTGGGGCCCCTGTCTCGATCGTATCTCATGTTCAGAATATCGTTGCTTCCAAGCGTCATATTCAAATCGAGGTTGAACACGTCCCATTCCCCCATCCACACCGCGCGGTCCAGTTTTCTTGGCATTTTTGCGGCTCTATTTACGGCTTCGTCTTGTTCCTTCACACTAGCGCAGCCATGCTTTTGTACAGTGAGCTTAACAAAAATAAATTTTCCAAACTTTTTTAGTCCATATCATGATCGGGCATCTGTACACAGAATAGTGTTTCTTCATGCATGTCCATATTTGAAAAAGGAGACTTGAGAAGAAAAATTGCGAGCAAATAAACATGTCAAATAAGAACCTTTTGTGTAACACGTTTTACGCTGTATATGGAAAAGGTTTATTGCATTTTTATTTTTTATGTATTTACAAGTTTTAAAGTGTGTGGCGGGGAGTACCCACAAAGATGAGTGTTGTCTGCTGTACGGAACACAGCTGAACACAATAATAATAATAACAAGGCAATAGCGACGCCATCTTTGTTCCGTACACATGAAGGACAATAAACACATAGTGACACAAACAAATAAATAAGAAATCATATTTTCTATAAAAATCCGGGGAGAGAGATAGCAACACGATTTGACCGGTAGCGTGCTAATTGGGCGTGCTTGATAGCATTTTACACAATAAGATTTTGATTACGTCACATATTTTAAAAGGAACTTATGTAAATTATTGGGCATGAGTTCTCTCGTCGCTTGTACCTCTAACCCCGTGTCTCTTTCTCATTTTCCCTTTGACATTTTAGATAAACAAACATGGAAGACGATAACATCTTACCAGTTGTTGTGGAAGTAAGTAAATTATAAATTTTCTTTTAAAGGCTTTTTTCAGGGTGTGTATTTTTTGCGGGATACTCACTGACGTATGAACGTGAGCTGGTTTTTGGCGGGATAATTGCGACATTAGAATGCGTAAAGTAATAATTAAATACAAAAGCGCAATGAGAAATAAAAAAAATAAATAATAACACTCCCACTACATAACATACATATTTAACAAATAGATTATGTTTATACAATAATCAAATGAAAGATTATCCCTTAAAGGCATAAGCCATTTTGAGACTGAACATGGATGTATAAGGGGGCCCCGGGAGAGAGGGGGTATTTCCCCCCCCTAATTAATTTTAAAACGGTTAGGAATTAAACGATGCTACTTGGCATGTACTTAACACACAACCTACTAATCCGTTTCCATGACAACAATTGCCAATTAATTAATTAATGTTGCTGCGGGAATGGATATTCCAAACTTGATGAAACTTGGCAGTAATATTAATTGGCCAAAGATAAGAAAATATTTGGTGTCGTTAATTACTAATCAGCCATGACCTCATGATGACGTCATCACCAGTTTATTTCGGTGGTTATTTCTGATCTATTTGAGTTATGAAGCCTATGTTCAAGCAG
>JANVCJ010011568.1:0-14349 GCA_026413505.1 Epizoanthus ramosus | reverse complement strand
TTCTCACCGGGTTGTTATCCAAAGACAACAGTTCTTGCTCCAGTTCAACATTTACAGCTGCCAGCTGCTCCATTTCTTCATCCAGGAATACGTAAAACGGTGCTTACTAAGTAGTCTTGACGTAACTCGGAAACTAAATTATATGAGTCTAACATGTCAGCCCAAATCAGTCTACAAGGAAGAAAACCAAACAGCAGGTTAAAATTTTAACCCTGGGTTAAGCTTAACCCACTTTCGAACAACTGGGCCCAGAAGGTTAAGAGAATATCCATACCTCCCATGATTGAAGAGTTAATGGAGTTAATGGACTTAATGAGGTTCTGAGATTCCAACATTTTTAGAGGAATGCATTGGCCTGAACAGTTGAACCAATCACTGGATATTGGATAAATGTCTAGTAATTTGATAGGGTTCCTATTCAATATGCATAACAGTATGATGTGTTGGGTTGCAGAAGAGTTTTCAGCCAGTCACCTGTGCCAATTTGTAGAATGAGGGCAGATTTGCATTTTTCAATGGAAAGCAGTCGGCAGACTGTGTGTCACATACCAAACCCACCAAAACTGAAAGCCACTCCACTGTGATTGCCAAATAACCTAATAACAACTAACTAATAAACAAATTGTATATAGACCTGTCTTCAGAAATCCTTGGCTTGGCATTTTTTTTTTATTTTTTCAACTCAGGGTTTGGGTGGGGCATATCAGGTCATATGTCCACTGTCAAACACATCAATACAATCACAAAACAAAATTGAAATTCATGCTCAGTGATTTTATAGTGAAGGCTTGAGGTATTTCATGACATCCATCCATATGTACCATACTGTATGAAGTCTCAGAAATTCATATAATTATTATTTAACTATCCATACAGAACTATCCCAAGAACAATTAATTCGAAGGAATTATTGTTAAAAGCCTTGCAATCTAAATGTGTCAATCACTTTGTAAGTTTCTTCAGTGCTGCATTACCAGTTTTTTTCAGGAACGTCTTGTTATTGTCCAAGATGTCGACAAACAGTTTAGAATGAACAAGTGCTTGGGAGCCATGTTTGTTTATAACTGCGAGAACAAGCTTGCCAAACTTCAAAGATTTGGCTAATAACCGTGAATTTAAATCTAGAACTTGAGAAAACTGTGCAAAAAGAATGGGATCGATGTCAAGTTTTGTATCAATAACAGTCTGTACAATTGTGACGACATTATCACACCAGGACATATCTGAGGGATTCTGCTGGTGTTTCAGAATCTCACTGAAGACATGTTGAACTGTCTCAACAGGAAAAGCATCTTTGATGACTTTGCAAATGAAATCAGTTTGGAATGTTGCCAGTTTGACATCAGTCATAAGCTTCAGAACCACTCCATCACAGAATGCTTTGGGGTGCTTCTTGGCAAAAGCCATTACAGCGGAAAATAACACTCTGGATGTTGCCTGCTCCAAGACCTCCAACTTCGGCAAAATTGTGTGAGATGCAAAAACAAGGGCATTGCTATAGCTTGGGTCAGTCTCCATGGCAACAAACTGCTGACACAGAATAACTACAGATGATTCTGTTGCAGACTTGAGGTTCAGGTACTTGCAAGATGCTTCCATGTCTGTAGATGTGCATTCACACAAGAGGGTTAGTTGCTCACAGAGTTGGTTTGGATTATTCAGATCTGTTCCACTGTCCATGCTCTGAAGCAGTGATAAGAGTGGTGTTACTTTAGCTATTAGGGACTTTGTCATGTCAGGCAGCTCGGCCATCACATCTGCTTCAAGTTCAAGGTCACAGATATCCTCAGGGGGCAAGGGAACTGATGATTCTGAGAGGCTTTCAACATCCCACTCTGTAGTGTATTTTTGCCTCTTCACATTTTCATGTCCATCATCATCATTAGCATCACTTCCATCATCATCATCATCAATACAAATCACTTCTGCCTGTGTAGTGTTTACCGATAGCAATTCACTAACCACATCCATTGCTTCTGCTTTTGATATACCATCACCTAATTCAGCTGTAATGCTTTTGTTGACACTACTAGAATTATTACTGCTTTTCCTTTCTCTCTCTTCCTGTCTCCTGTCCCAAATGTTATGTGCCAGCTCATCATCAAGAGGCAGCCACTTAACTTTATCAAAGCCAGGCCACCGTGCTGAAGGATCTGGCACAGTGAGCTTCTTACATATGTCATCAAACCTCTCTCTGGATTCCTCTGAAATGACATCGGCATAGGCAACAGTTTGCCGAGTGTGATCTTCATTTCTCAGTTCTATGTATGTACCTGCTGTAGCATGTCCATTCCCACTTCTTGAACATTCTCTCTGACTCAATTGTACAGTAACAACCTTGGCTTTCAACTGTTTGTGGAGAACACAAATCCAGTCTGAAAATTCTGAAGAAAACTTTTCCAACACTCTTACTAACTTTTCCACAATTTCTAGTTCAATGTCCTCAAAATGGTAATAGATCCAACTAAGAATATTTCGTTGGAGATTTATTGTCAAAAGAAGAAGCTTTGGCTTAAAACATACATCATCCATATATACAAATGGGAATTCAGATACAAGATGGTGAATGAACTTTGTCCAATGTGGGGGGATACTCGTTTTCCCTTTGTCTGACTGTCTTTCCTTCAGCCAGTTTGTAGCAGCATGCAATGGATATGTTTCGGAGTTTAGTGCTCCAAAAACACCCTGCCATTCAGTTGGGAATGACGATATCAGCGAGGTAAAGAATGCCGGTGTGGGGATATTTACAAGTTCTCCTTTGTATAATGCACTCGTACTTGCCATAACAACACCCAAGTTTGGTCAAAACTTGTCAGGTTTTGTAGTGTCGGTTCTCTGTTAAAACAAATTAAGGTACAATTTTAATTGCAAATTATGGTCACATCCCAGCTGCCCAGACTCCACATACAAATTATGACATCAAGAACACCCAAGTATTGAAAGCTCTATTATGTACTCTAGTTGAGTTGTCTACTGGTATTTCTTGTCATTTTGTGTTTTTAAACACACACACATGGCCTAATCTTCCACTCTAGCATAGCATAACATTCATCTGAAACTTTTGCCTCTGGCTGTGATTATCTCAGGCAATATACATGTATATCAGATCATCCAATTCAAGCTGTATTAACTGAATTTGGCTTTTCAATGTTGTCACATGGCATTTGAAACAGATTAAAAATGTTAAAAACTGACTGGGAAAAACTGGTTTTGTGATTTCCTTATTTGGATGGTTAAGCTGTTAATTAAAAATGTATTTTTTTTAAAAATAGTTTAATACAGGTCATGTGACCAATGTGCAAAAAGGCCAACTGATTTCAAATTTCATAGAAAATGATAGAAGCTCTCGTTGTGTTTGCTTATTTCAACTTACGTTCAATCAACCTTATGAGACGTTGGCAGCTCCCATATAGAAAAGTTGCAGTCTAAACCGTTGAAACTTATTTCCGAAAAACACTGGACTGCCATCAACAAGACTAACCTTGGGCTTTGGAACACCCGCGAAAAGCCCGCCAATATGAAGACTGGCACTAGCATGACATCGAGGTAGCCTCGATTTCAGGATGGGTTCACTTCCTGGTTTGAGGACACGGAAATTGTCGAAAATTCCTTCAAAGAATGACTTCCAGAAGGTATGAGGAGATTGATTTTAATCCAGCACTGTTGTCCTTGATGCATATTTCTTTCAGGATGCGTTTTGAATTTGTTTATTGCTTTCTATTTGAGGTGGTTCCATTCGGACCTCACGGGTTACCAGGCAGAACGACTTCTTCTAGAGCGCGGCTTTGATGGGAGCTACCTCGTTCGACCGAGCAAGGGCAATCCAGGAGACTTTACCTTGTCAGTGAGGTACTTGTAATGACTTTGTTCTGTTATAAGTTTGTTTATAGACTGTGCTCCTGTGTTATTGAACTAATTACCGATCAAGTTATGGCTGATGATCGAGATATGCTACTGTAAATTCTTTTTTGCGATGTTACTGTTCTTGAAAGTGATCTCGAGAGTGTTTGGCTGGCTGTTAATCAGCTATTTGTAGTATGTTTATATTAACGCACACTAGTTTATAACTCAAATATTTATGCACCAGTCAGTGGTCTATATTGACTCGCTTTACATATTATAGATAGTGCATGTAACAATTCTAATACAAATATTACAAATGATAAAATTAGAACCCGAGTATAAAACATACATGATACATAATGATAATCCCGAGTATAAACTATTAAACAATATTTACAATATAAACAACTTTAATTTATTTATAAATATCCATATTATAAAGAAGATCAGCAGGTGTTCTTGTAAGTTGCTTTTTGGTTGTGATGTTCATTTGTTTTGAATTTTGCTGCATTAAAATTAGAAAGAAGCAGGAATATAGAGAGACTGAGGGAGAAGAAAGTAAGCCTGCCATATTTCCAGTTTTTCCTTGTTTACCCCAACACAAAAACAACATGAACACCTGCAGGCTAGGAGTCTTTAATTTTGAATGATTGACTTCCTTAGATAATAGATCCCAAAGATTATGAATGGCTGGCCAATCGACCTCCCTTTTGCCTGTCAACAGTGTTAGGGTCATTATTGTTTTCTATATTAGTGAATGATATCTAGAAAGTTTCCAGAAATATATTACATTTAATTGAACAGTCAACTACATGTCACTGAAATAAAACACAGATATAATATATATATAATATAAATGATGATGACCCAAGAGGTTGAAAACGTCTGCGTTTTTTTTAATCCTTAATGCCATTTTATATAATTATAATATAATATAAAACAGTTTATATCACACCTATACATGAATATTCTAAGCGCCTTACAAATGTAAGTATATTGGTAAAAAATTAAAGATCATATGCTATTTTAAATAGATGGGTCTTAAGTCTCGATTTAAAAGAAGTGATGCTGTCAGTTGATCTGATGAAAAAAGGTAGAGAGTTCCTGAGGATCGGTACCTGCACAGAATAAGAACGGTAGCCATAAGTCTTGAGGTTGTACGGAGCAGATCAGTAACTGATCAAATTTGCTGATGGCATAACCATTAGTAGCCCTAATTTGCTAAAGCTCCAGGTACCCTAATTGCTATGTTTCTAAATTGTATGGTTCTAGCAAATACCCATACCACCAGGTGTCACCCCCAAGGAAGGTTAATGGCAGTTCCAAGGGGGGGGGAGGGGGGTTGCTGAATCCAATTGAAGTGGAACTTCCTAGGGGATCTTGGGGTTTCAAACCAAAAACCCTCTGCGGAGGAGGTATAGATACCTTCTGGAACCACACATAATTACTATAAAGATCCAATTTATACCATTTAGAACTACAGGACAGCACAAATGAACAACAACAACAACAACAGCAATTTTTATTTCCACCGTTTTTAACATAAAAAGTATTTACAAATATTGAAAATTAACAGTAAGTAGTAGCTGGGCACCCGAAATAACTTTTAGAGCTAATCTAGTTGGGTGCCCATTATAAAGAAAATTGATAGATTACATGCCTGGATATAGTGGAGGAAAATTAAAACAAAACATTACATTTACACACTCAGTTGATTATACTATTAATACATGCATACAAAAAAACAAGAATAAGGCCAGAAGAACGGGGGTAATGCATTATAATAATTCCATCAGATTTTACTGGAGACATATTTCTTGAGTAGATGACATGAGCTTTGAGTTCCCATTTGAAGTAATGAAAGCACAATGTTTTCAGGGTTTCATCACTAACTACAGGGCTGAATTTAATATGGTATAGAAATGACTGAGTTTGGGACTTGGACAGGATCTAGGATATATTATATAATTTTATGTCCTATCAAGAACCTATCTTACCATAAAATTATTTGATGGATTGAGGTGCTTTTTTTTAGCAGTTTAGACACCTTGTGAATCATTTATAATAAAATGCTTATCATGAATATTTATTTACTAATAGCTTGAAATGTAGGTTGGGGTAATGTTTGTTTGGATGTGGGCTAGACTAGGGTAGGAAACTCAGTTCCTAGCTATAGTTCAGGGTAAAATGTCAAGAGCTGATAAAGGATAAAGCTAGTTTCAAGGACAAGTGGCACACCTCCACCAGAAGGTGTGGAGAGCACATGCACGCCCTGTCCCCTCAGCTAAACAGCTGCAGTAACTAAATAAAAGGAAATGTCTAATAGAAACCGATTAATAATTAACACAGCCCATCTGTAGACCTTTGGGTAGACCTTTGTCTAAAATTTGAATTTTATTTAAAAAGTAAACCTCTTCTATCACGACCCTTGTTATATATATAGACGCAGTGGAGAAGTTACTCACATCAAAATACAAAGCAGCGATGAGTATTATGATCTGTATGGAGGAGAAAAATTTGCTTCACTGGCAGAATTGGTGGAATATTACACCCGGTATAGTGGTCAGCTGAAGGAGAGGAATGGACATGTTATTGAGATGAAATATCCCCTCAACTCTTCAGACCCAACAACAGAACGGTAAGTCAGATGAAGAGAAAATGCATGTACTTACAAGACTTTCTGAAAGTAATAAGCTTGTATTGATACCAAAATTGAATGTACATTTAAAAAACACAGTCAGTTTCATAAGCCTTTCTCCCTCTCCTGAGAAAAAAGAAAATCCAAGAGAAACTGATTTAAATAACAAGTGAAAATTCAACAAATAATAATTATAATCATAACAGCAACATGTATTTTTTGGAGCATTCCACATAGTGTCAATGTACAAGTTTACAATAATTTAAAATATTCTATATTAGGTAATATGATAGTAATTAATATGCAATATAGATGGGACATTCCATATATATATATTATATTTTTTTAACCTTTATGGGGATGTGCCGTCCTAGCCTTCAGGGTATACATTTTCGACCTTCCTATCATAAAAAGTGGATGTTTTATAAATTGACTTGAAATTTCAAACAGAGCATACAAAACATTCATATTCCTGACGACATCATCCACATCTGAAAATGTTCATTATAAACAGTCTGAGTAAGTAATTTATTATTTGTATAGATGCGAACCATCAGAGAAGCCAGGTGATGAGTGACAAACTTCACTCATTCATATATAAACAGATCTAGAACTGGAAGATAGAAATTTGTGTTTTTGCATCTGAAGTCATAAACAATATCGTATATGCAAACATTACAGATTTTGCCATCCTCCCCCCTCCCCAGCCACACTGAATCTGAATCAAAGTTTGACAATAGTTTTGTACAACTCAGGTGGTTTCATGGAGCCATGACAGGTAGAGAGGCTGAAACATTGATGTTAGACAAAGGCAAGAATGGCAGCTTTATGGTCAGGCAGAGCCAGAGTTGCCCTGGTGACTTTGTACTAACAGTGAGGTAAGGTGTTATATTAATTTCCATCTCCCCCCTACATTTTGGCGACAGGTTATACAAGAACAAACTTCTTCTTAAAACTCCTTCAGCCAGGGCCATAGCTGAGCATCAGGCAGGGAGGGCAAATGCCCCCCCCCCTCTAAATTTTGGACCAAAAGTAAACTATTTTCAATTGGTGTATTTGTAAGAAAAAAGAATTATGCTTTTCTTCTTTATTATTGATTTATCATTCAGAATGAAAGATTACATATTAATTATGTATGTACATACTGGTATGTTTTAGTTTAAAGTGTCATCTTTTATACTCTATTGGAAACTTATATTAATAATTCACTCAAAACGAGCAAAAGAGTATTTTTAGCAACCCTACTTCCGAAATTTTGCTTTTCTTAAAAAAATATTTTTGCCCCTCCTAAATTTTGAGTCTGGCTACGGCCCTGCCCTAGGTTTTTTTCAATTTGCTTTTTCCTTTAAATTGTTGTCCATTGTTGGCATGTAGTATTTGCACTTGCTTACTTTGCAAACTCATCTACTCCACCAGCGATTGAGCAAAGGTCGGCAGAAGATGAATACTGCAAAAAAGTTGACTGTTGGTGCACAGTTTAAGGTCAGTGAATAGCATCTATCAATCAATCAGTTTATTCAAACTCATGTGTTACATTGTAGTCACCCACCGCATCTTGGTTATTAGAGCGAATTGCATGTGGAATACAAACCTTTAGGCTGTTTTCTTTGGGATTTGTTTTTTTTGGGGGAGGGAGTTGTTTTTCGTTGAAGTGGACCATTGATTGATATCATGGCAAGTGCTAAGCACCAGTTGCTAGGTGGTTGAGGGGCATCCCCCATGAGAATATTTGAAGAAATGTTTATCTGAAATTGCATTTCCTGCATTTTACGATATTAAATTTCGAAGAAAAAACCCGATATTTTTTCATTTGTATTTCAAACTTATCAGCCTGTCTTGAATTAGGTGTAATATGTCAGCCTAATAATAATAATAATAATAAAATGTCAATTTATAATGCGCAATATCCACTAGAACACTACCTTCGTGTGTTTAAAAATATTGTTCATGCTGCAGAATTCCCTGACTGTGTTAATGGAAAAGATGACAGCTGCCAACCCGCATTTCATTCGCTGCATAAAGCCAAACACAAAGAAGGTACGTTTCAGTTATTTTACACTGCTTAACATATTGTAAGTTTTGAAATCACCACTGCTACAGAGACAGAACTTTTGGGATAACAGCGAATCATTTATGATATGTTAAAGCTAAAAATATGCGGCATTTATGACATTTTGGATAAAATATAAAAATATGTTATATTATCATTTGTTGCAACATGAACAGGACACAAAGCTCCAGTCTAAAGATTGATGTAAATGCAATGACAATGCGATGATAGGAAAAGCTAGCGATTGGCTAAATCTGTTGTTGTGACAATTACGAAAGTACAGACAATCAAAGGTCACGTGACAGACGTAAACCAATCAGAGATGAAACTCGTTGCATTGTCATGTCATTGTCATTTGCATTACATGATGGCGTGTACGTGAGAGGAAAAAGGCCGCCAGTACTCAACACGCGTCAAAACTCTCGCACATTTTATTGGTCAAAAAGCTGCTTCGGACAATGCAGTGACAAGCTTTGGACAGTCAAGGGAAATCCTCTCTAACATGGCAGTTGCCGTTCGAAATTTATTTTCTGTGATACTGTAACTTTTAGTTGCTGCATGCGCACATTTTGCCACCGTTGTCAGGTTGTCATCAATTTGTATTTTTATACAATCTCGTTCCCTGAAAGCGCGTTCTTTTAGGCCTGCGGCGAGGAACGAAGGGCTCTGGAATAAAGCACGAGCCACGATCCACGATCTGCGGACTACCTTATAAGGAATATCGATTGTCTGTGGGCCGCTATAGCAGCGGTTTGCGCATGCGCCGGCTCGTGCTTTATCTCATTGCCCTTCGTTCCTCACCGCAGGCCTAAAAGAATGAGGGCTCTGGGAACGAGATTGCTTTTTATACACCGGAATATTTAAAGGCGTTAAATTCAGTCAGTCGCTTACTGCGTTCACTCGTGAGTTACTACATCTAAAGCCGCATCTTCGCACAGCCATGAAAAATCCTCTATTTTATATTTGTAATATTGATTGTTGTAAGGTAAAAGAGCTTATAAGCTGTGCCTGTCTTCCATATATGGTCAATGTAATGTACACGAGCTGATAGTGAGTTGGGAACCAATCAAGTTGCTAGAGAGGCAATATCCAATGATTGGTATATAACAATTCAATATAACATACTGATGCAATCATATTCAAATGCTTTATTTGTTTCAAATAATGTAATCAGTTTTGTACGGAATTTCTTTCGGCTGTAGCAAAGTTCGACATGAAATAATACAAAAATTGTGCAAGTCGCACGATTGGAAAATAACCCTTGTATAAACAAAGCTTCATCAAAGGCAAAATACTATTACATACGTTTCATTAAGAATAAATACAATTTGAAAAGCTCTGCGAACAGGAACGCAATATTTTCGCAATAAATTGTTCGAGCAGCATATAAAAGTTGATTTTGCTGCAATGCCAGTGGTTAGGGTCTGGAGAACTCCCTTGGATTCTTATAAATAATCTGATGATCTATGCAACAACGAATATGCGGGGAGGGGGTGGGGGGTATCAAGTGAAATTCAAGAGCCACACGAAAAAGATTGTGTTGCAACTTCATATGAAGAGACGAAGGTGAAGAGGAGGGCGTAGGCCCTCCCCCCTCCCCCCACGAGCCCCTCAGTAGACATGCTTTCAATACTATTGGGGGAGGGGGATACAGTGAAGAATTACTTGCTTCCTAAATATTTCTGTCATTCAAAACTGTACAGCAAATTAATATAACTTCCTTGCCCTCTGTTTTTCTTTATAGCTCCGTGCCGCGTAAAAATATTTCTTTTGCACACTTTGATCTCGAATAACGTTTCCGAATTCTTCCACCCCGTTACACAATTTCAAAAAGCGTCCACAAATACCAGCGAAGTGACCTTCCATATACCAATTTCTAGGGCTGTAAACATGTCTTCCATCGCCTAGAGCTCCAAACAGTACGCTAACGTTTGACGGAAATATAGAACAAGTTATATTGTTTGCAACTGTTGGCGATGTGTCATGTCATATACAAAAAGCTGGCCTACCGTATTTAATCGATGAAGCGCCGCGGCGCTTATTTAATTTTCGTATTTTTTGGTGGGGCGATTACTCGGGGGCGGCGCTTATTTGAAACACGAGCTTTTGCAATCCAAATGAGGTGACAAGTTCTCTCCTGTAATGAGAATTTATTTTGCAAATTTACATTGAGATCAATGAAATAGCAAATACAACATCAACAATGGTTAAAATGGTCTACATGTTTCAAATAAGCGTCACATCGGCCACTGGGGTGCGGTGCTAATTCGGGGGCGGCGCTTATGTAATTTTTGGTCTCACTGGTGCGGCGCTTATTCGGGGGCGGCGTTTAATTGAGTAAATAGGTAGTGCCCGGATTGCCTAATCAAATCGTCCACCCTCACGACAGTTTGAAATATTTTCTTTATATAATTCATTGTTTTCATTTCCTTAAGTGTTATCATGTTGATCAGTTCTCTTTCTGATTGACCCATCAAGGTTTTACTTCTGACACTGAAGGCCGCTGCTCCGAGTGTAACGAGGTTCATGATCTGCACTGTGATTCTGTTTGTCGGCTACTTGTTCTGTGGTTGGATTGTACTCGGTCCATATCATCCCAAGGTGAGCGGAGAAAGATATTCGAAATTCCTGGTTCATTATACATTGAACTTGTACATATATTCGCCAACAAAGCTCGGGCAAGAGTGCTTTACCCTCTAAATAATTTATTTTATTAAAGGTGCTATGTCACGGCTATTGTAAACAATTTTTCAGAGTACCAAATTCTCCACAAATCAAAGTAAATCTAAAAATAACAGGTTAGAGTTGTAAAAACCCAGGCGAGATGATGGTCAGCTATCAAAAAACGTGCATGGACAAATTCGTAATTTAATTTCGGTCCAGGCTAGACATTAAATACATTTGAGTTAGTCTCTGTCAAATTTGGGTTTCTTGTATTTAGACACTTATTGTTTTCACATATTTCAGCTGATATATTATCATTGTCATTTTTTGTTTTACTGTTGAACTTGCAACTCGTATTTATTATAATGACTATAAAGCTTTTTGTAACATGGCGCGAGAACATGTGCATTACCGTGACATAGACCCTTTAAGCCAACTTCACATGGTGCGATTTTGTCTGTGAATTGCTGCAGAGGCAGTCCAAACTGTGAATTAATCTTTAGGCAGGTAGAGCGATGTGATGGTGATAGAGACGAATTTATATATGAGACTTTAAATTGTATGGAAAAAATATTGTTTTCGTGAAATCGTTGAAAATTCATACAAATGGCACAAATAATGTTTTCTTACAACATGATCAGCTGTGTCTTCCTTGTGCGTTCCTTGCACATTTTGAGGCCATGAAAATCCTCCTTAAATCACTGCCTGTGGTTGCTGCGATATGATGTTATTGCAGCAAATTGGAGAAGAAGCGACCTTACAAGACACGTCTTGATTTTCTGTGATTTCTTTAGAAGATTTGGATCTCTTGAACGCCGACCCCGTGTTGGAAATCTGATCTGATAACAGTGCCAAAATAATGGATCACACCCCTGTATTCTGAAACCTAACCAATCACACGACCGACAGATTTCCATACACCCAATTAAAATATGGCTTTCCACCCGGTAGATAAAGTCAAGGTTAGTCAGTCTTCTTGCACACCAGCTTGCTTAGCTTTCCAACAACTTCTCTGCAAACGAGAATTGAAACTCCGTCATTTTGCAGGGAAACACTCCAATCCTGGAATAACTAACCTCGCTTTCATGTAACTTTGGATGGCGGCCATATCCGTTGTCATGTACCAAATATGCCGTGGTATATTTTTTTATCTTGAACCTGAATTCAACTTCGAAACACATTTAAAGAATCCGCTTACACTGAGTAGCTGTTAGACTGTACTATGCTACACACTGATGTGTCCCTGCTGAATGGCGACGATATGTATGCTACATACTGATGTGTTACTCAATCGTTTCCTCTCAGTTCAGGAACTTGACAGTTTCTGCAGAGTGCATGTATTCCCTGCTGAATGGTGACGATATGTATGCAACATTCAACCAAATGAGTATGCAGAGCACGCCATGTTGGATTTTCAGTAAACTCTACCTCTATTCCTTCATCTCGCTCTTCATTTACGTCGTACTCAGCTTGTTCATTGGTATCATCTGCGATACGTACGAGAGATTGAAGGTATGATTCCTAGGATACGTACATGTACGAGAGATTGAAGGTATGATTCCTAGGGGTGGGGGGCGGGGGAGAGTTGGTTCGTATACGTTACGGACAGCTTGTTCATTGGTATCATCTGCGATACGTACGAGAGATTGAAGGTATGATTGTTGTTGGTTTGTATCATCTGCGATACATATGTACAGAGATTAAAGCATGATTTCTATATATATGCTCCTATATATTATTACTGTTATTATTATTATTATAATAATAATTGTTATTAATATTTTCTCAAAAACATAACTTGATTTTCTTTCCTTTTTTCGTTTTCCTTTTATTTTTAAGTTTATTGTTTTCCACAGGGTCTACATTGATAGCAGTTTTGCATCTGAAGTACCGTAGTTGCCCTGTATAAATATGTTCGTTATTATGTAAAACTAGTTTGAAGTTGTTGCAGAAGTTACCTACTATGGGTTTATACATCATAATGAATTAGTGAACGAACAAGTGAACGAATAGACCCAACCAGTTCTCGAACACAGTCTACTGTATACATTGATTACTGTGTTTGCTCTACCAGGACATGGGCTTATCAATGCCTGCCAGCCGAGTTGAAAGGTTTATGAGTCAGTCAACAGATGAACAAGGCCCATCTGAGAGATGTCGAGATCACAGGCGTGAAAGGTGAGTTAGATCCTTGAGTAAGTTGTCAAACTCTTGCATGTTAACCTCTTGTAAGTAGCAAGTTGGTCTTTTCGTTAATGTCGTGCAGTGTATTTACATATTTAAAAAAATCCATGTATTGCTGCAGTGGTTCGTAATTTGTATGACCTTATACTCACATTTCTGTTTCGCCTGTTAGGAAATCATATGTGTGTGTTATTTTGTTTCTCCGCCAGTTTGTTTATATGTATGTGAGTTGAGCACCTGTTGTTTTGTTTAATTCAGTATACATGTGTGTTCCGTATACATGTATGTGTTGCATTTCTGTGTATTTGTTTGTATATTTGTTGTTGTTTTTATGTGTTTGTAGCTATACATGTATGTATATTTCATATGCAGTTGTGGTTGTTTAAGCTATTTTGTGCATATGTATTGTGCTTGTTTGTTTCCGTGTGAATTAAAGTTCTTTTGGAGTTTTTGTGTGTATAGTTCATTTTTGTTTAGATTGTGTTGATATATGTATTCTTGTGTTATTTTTGTTTGTCATTATATTTGTTTGTGTACGTGTGTGCTTGTGTACATGTGAGTGTGAATTTCGTTTTTTGTGTGTATTTATAATATATGGTTTTTATTTTATGTGTTCTATAACCTCGATGATAACCTGCAATATAAACACGCCGGAATTTGTAGACAACGAGAGAATTTTATGAGGAACACGAGGTGAACTTGCTTCTCGAGTGCGCTACAACTTTCGGCGTGTTTATATCACAGTTAATCGTTTATAGCAGCCGTTTTATATTGCTTTTATAACATCGGAATAGGACGAAGATAAAAGAGTGTCTTTATCCTTCCGTCTTATTCCACTATATTTGTGTGTTTACAAGTGGTTATCATTGTGTGTTTGTGAAGAGGTAGAACAGCTAGGAAGAAAGTAAAAGAAAAAAGTAAAGTGATACATTTATATTGCGCCTTTTCCATATGAATATGCTCAAAGGCG
>JANVCJ010011457.1:0-14350 GCA_026413505.1 Epizoanthus ramosus | reverse complement strand
TTTTTTTTCTTTTTTTTTTTTTTTTTTTTATTTTTTTTTTTTTTTGTTTTTTTTGGGGGGGGGGGGGGGGGCATAATTAGAGGAGGGATGCTTATTAGATAGGGTGCTTATTTATAAACAAGTACCTTAAAGGGGCACTTATTAGAGGAGGGGCACTTATTAGAGACTGGGCACTTATTAGAGAAAATACGGTATGCATATATATGTGTGTGATTGACTTAAGAAACAAACTTTATAACAAAAACCTATAACAACTCATGGCCTACTATAACTCTGCCAACATTCAAGTGCAGAATGTCTGTATGGTTCGGAATCATATCGACTTTGGATGTTTATAAATCTAGGCCTTATGAGATCCGAGTCCATCCTTAGCTCGTTACTTAGTTGACCAACACCATTCGGAGAAAGTTCCAAATCAAGTAAGAAATACCTGAAAGAAAATATAAGAAAAGAAAAACTTAAAACAAGCTTAACATTACATCACATGTACATGTACATAATCACAAACATTAGGCTGGTTCACACTAGTGAACTCAACTATTGAAAGAAACAACATTTTACTTTAATAGAAAACCAGTGTTTTGGGAAATGGCTGCTTATCATTGTGCTACACACCCAGAGATATTCCGAAATGAGAGGGGATGGAAAGATTGGTCCAATCTTCAGTTTTACAATTTATTGAAGACATTAAAGTGTTTGCATGAGGAATTTCGACAGACAAGAACTGCTTGCTAGAAAGTTTCTGGAGTCTGCAAAATCAAGTTGCTAAAATCCCTATAAACTTAAGGTAGATAGATTACACTGAACCATAGAATGACAAGTGACTTATATCAAGTAGTTCAGAAAGTAAGCAGAAGAAATGGTATGTAGAATTATTATTCTGTGTAGGAAGCTATTATGTTGAGCAGATTTCAGATTGGTTTTACTTGTGTTTTGATGTTTGTTCAATGTTCGATAGACAGTTTCACTTCACAAATACTAAATGTGATGTATAATTATATTTTATCAAAATAAAATTAATTTACAAATGTCACTGGACTTTTACCGTATATTTATTCAAGCAAGACGGCTCGTGTGATTGCACATAGTCTAGTGAAGGATTGTCAAAGCTGTTAATTAAATTTATACTTTCTTCAGTGAAGCCAACTCGACAATTGCAAGCAACCACTCTTCATTCAGAAATTCCATACCAATTTTTGCATACCATATTTCCGAGGTTGCATTTTTGAAACACAAAGTTCAACACAGATTACAGTTGTATTTACGTTCGCGATAACTTTTCCAGCAGACAAGCTGTGCCGGCTGGCAAATTGCCGGTTTATTGTGTTTTACAGCAGTCAGAAACTTCAAATCGGAGCATCGGAAGAACGATTTGAAACTTGAAATCACCTGAGTGTATTGTGTTGTGTGAGTTCATAATCAGTGTTTCAACATTCATGAATTGTATATTATTTAAAGTAATATGTATGAATCAAAAACCAACACAACTTTAGAATACACTGCCTTAAAAAACTGCCAAAGCTCATATGCATTGGATCAAATGAATATATTACACTCTGTCTCTGAATTGTAGAAAGGAGGCATAGGACACGATATGAAAATAATGTAGTGGTCTGTTCTGATGTAGAATTATTAGCTTGCAATGAACAAATAGCATTGGAATTCCATGGATTTAAAGTAACTCAATTGTTTACCTGGGAAGCATAACAATGTCCGGCGCACTGCCTGCTTTTCTCGATTTACCGATCGCTATTCAGTGCAATTGAAACTGAAAACACGGACATAAAGCTCTCAGCTTAGGAATAATATGTTGTAGGTTGCCTTCAGTTGAAGAAAGTACAGTTGCTTTCGAAGACTATAATAATTAACATTGTTTATTTTCTGCATTATTTTGCTTCCATGATTTGTTTGATGCCGATTACCATCACAGAATAAATCATTACTTCCTATTAAACTTTGTGATCTCACTGTTGTTCTCCGTAAGAAATGAAAATGTCAATGAGTTCTATAATTCCCTATCCTCTACACCTTGCAAGCAAATATGCAGGCCTCGCTTCTGCATGTTTATATACACACTTCTACAATGTAGCACAATTTTTTAGTCAAAAATTTGTTTTCGCTTGCTTCAACACACAAGTGCTTGGTACGACTGGGCGTGCAAGGAATTCTGTTCGGTTTTATAATTTTGTTACTGCCTCACTCTGATTGGCTAATTTGAATGTCTGAGATCACCTGGACTAGATATACTAGACAAACATTTTGTGTAGACTGCAAAACAGTCCCTTCTTTCGCCAGAAATCAGTTGAGAACAGAATCTTTGAGCGATTTGGGCAGCATGACTAGCAAATAGGAGAATGGGGTGGAAAGAAGGGACTGTCACATCTTCTCTCTAAAATCTGTTAAGAGATCACTCTGCCCACTTGTGTGATCAGAAAGCTAAGCCCAGTCCGGCAGGGTTAAAGCAAAATTAAATTAAAGCAAAAATTGAAAACTATTTATAAAGCTATAAACTGTATGACTGTACAAGTATATACTGTACATGTATCTACGAACTAAAGATGATAATACAGTGAAACTTTAAATAAGACGAATTGGTGAGTAGTATTAAAATCAAACATGTGTCATCGCTCAGTACACTTGATTTTAAATCTGTTTCTATTGTGTCACCAATAGCTGTCAACCACAAGAAGGTACATGTATGAGGAGTGAGCGTTTTTAGATAAATAGATAGATAGTTTATTTAAAAGTTTCCCTCTTGCAAACTAGAAAATAATATAGTTATAATAAAAGTATAAGAAAGTTACTAAGTAAACACTAGTCTATGTACAAATAAATTAGAAGGCTTCAGTGCTGATATAATTTTACTGAAGTAGGGACAAAAGTGTTTAGAAACCTTTATGTAGTTCTGAGAGGTTCGAAATCACGAGGCTTTCTTAGGCCGTAACTTGCGACATGTCTACTTGGTAGAAGTTGGGCCAACGTATGGTCGTGAACTACATAAATTACTGGTTTAATACTCCCAGCAAAAACTTTCCATTGCGATATATATATATATCTCTGTTATTATATGAAGAACTTTAATTTTTCTTTCTGCATTTTAAAGCTTTTAGTACACACTACTTATTGCAGCAAAATTGTCAATATATGACTGTGTATGATAAAGTAATTACTGAGTATAATTATTAATTATTACAACTTTTGTGAAATAAATAAATAGAGGATCTTACATGGCTGTGTGAAGATACGGCTGTAACACACGAGTGAGCATAGTGAATGAGTGTGTTGCAAAATTCAACATGAGAAGATAAAAGCCGTATCTTCAAACAGCCATGTAAGTTTCTTTTTATCATATGAAAATCCATAAGAAAAAACGAACTTCTGAACCAGCTCACATGACAATCACGTAAAAATCCATAAGCAAAAATGAATGTCTGAGTCAGCGAACAAAAATTCAGCTAACAAAGTATAGAATATCCAACAATATTTTATATGTACATGGCCACACGGGGATATGATTTTTATCTTCGAGTTCGAGTGTTGACAATTTCCTTGAACATTTTCCATTTTCAACACGAGAAGATAAAATTCTTATCTCCAAGCAGCCATGTACATGTAATACCGCAAAATTCCAATAATAAGCCCCCCGCGTATAAGCCCCAGGGTGTTTAGGAACCAACTTTTGAAACGGAAAACTCCTTCCATGTATAAGCCCCCCCCCCCAAAAATAAATAAGCCCCAGTGGGTTATATACTTAGGGGATATTTTATTAACTATACAGTGTGTGTCCGGTAGTTTATGTTCACAGTGCAGATCACAGAACTTCAGTAATAAAATCAGTTTTGAGCAGAAAATCTTAAAAAATTACAATTGCTTGAACAAAAAATAGCGTTTTCAAAACGAAAATATTCGTCCATGTACATGTATAAGCCCCCCCAAGAAAAATTTGGCGAAAAGGCCCTTTGACCAAAAATAAGCCCAGGCACCACACTAGGGTTACTGCAGCTTTTAAATGACTAGAGAGTGCTACAGAGGAAAATTTGATATTTTTCACACGTGATTAATTAAAATAATATGATACATGTATTTCGTCACATGTGGCGATTATCATTTTTATTTCATACATAAATCCTGGTAATTTATGGCTTAGTGAATAATAATATAATTAATATTATTTATAACCACTTTGGAAATTTCCTGTCATTGTGAACATGTCAATAAATCTTATGAAAGTGAAAATACCTTCCATGTGTGTGCCACTCTGCATGAGACCTCATCCTATATGGTAGTTCTTGTTCACCAAGATTTTCCATTCTCCTTACCACACCTCCTTTATCCATGATTGATAATGCTGTTCGGCGGAGAACTGCTGCAAAACCAACCTGGATTGGCATTAATTTGTTGAAACCTAATTAGTTTCTGATGGCAGAGTTACATGTATTTTGCCAGAACATCACAGAAAACCTTTTCAACCTGATCAATCACAAAATGGACATGTTTGCAATTCTCAACTTGTTTATTATGCTAGATCAACTCAATAAATTATATGTAACTTATTAAACAGTTTCTGTTTTATATTCGGGATTTATTTTTACGAGTCAGGCCAAATACAACTGATGAGTAAAAATAAGGCCTCGTATAAAACAGAAAACTGTTTAATAAGGTATTTATTATGTGGGTTTTAATACCAAAAATAATTGTAGAAAATTCAGTTTGACAACCAGAATTGACAACTGCAGACAGCTGTCAAGTGTTCACTATTGTTTGGATTCACAGAATGTTGCAGTTGGACTTCCAACTTGTTTAGTTGTGTGGCTTGTGTGTTTGGAATTGAGCAACATCAATATCCCCTTTTGCTGAGCAAATGACCCAAGGTGTTGTTGTTAAGGTACTTGGCCTGTCCGTCCACGGTGCAGTTTGAAGCCAGTTAACACCTGTATGAATGAGTGTTTCTATGACAGTTTTATGGCCGGAATGGTTGACATATACTTCCAAGTTTGGCTTGTAGTCCTCATTCTTCTTGGTCTCTATCTTCATAAAGAAGTGGGCCATCAACATCAACATGTAGTCCAATTCAGCTGCATGTTGGTAAGTTTTCCATATTTCTTTTTTCTTTAATTTCAAGACACCTGAACGGCTACAAAACAATGAGGTCAGACATTGTTTTATACTTGGAGTTCAGCGGCTGTGTTTTTATTTATACTTTTAAAAGTTGCTGGGCTGGTTTTGAATGTTTCTTGTACTTTGCTATCTTACACAAAAGCTCATCGTTGTCTTCGTCTACATTTTCATCTATTTCTGGCCACAATTAACCAGTGAAAGACCAAATCAAATTTTGACAACTCGACTCAGTCATGTTTATGCTTTACTCAGCCGGTAAAATTTGGTGACGTAAACCATGATTAATATGGGGAAATATAAATCAAGGTTTACATCACAAAAAACTCAATTTTAGCCAATCATAATGCTGAAAAAAAGCCATATTAAACAGAAAATGGCAGACCCGTATAATAAATGTGCTTACAAGTGTGTCCATATTTGGTAGGCTTTAAATATAACTCAATCATCAGATATTGCTATCATGTTACATAATTGAACCAACTTGTTACATGTAGCTATCTAGCTATCTGTCTTGCTCTGTGGATTAAGCAAACCAAATGTTACTAATTAGCATTTGTAACTTCACTAGTTATTTTCAATTGATTGTTTGTTGCTCAGGACAGTGGAATGGTTAAAAATGCAATTTGAAGATGTCCTGTCCCTAACCGTCCCTTGTGGGTTGTAGGGGTTTTACTTTTTAGCCCTCAGGTCACATTTTTTTACAGGATAACTGGTCAGACCCAAGGCACATTAAATTACTTCTGATTGGTACTGTAGCCCTGTTAGGGAATATTCTGACAAGCAACATGGAATTGAAACAGTGACATGAAATGATGACAGATCTCAAGATGCTCAATGAGCTCAAATATAAAAGTGAAATTTTAACTTTTTGCTGCAAAATTAAATGCATCATGACTGTTTTTCTTACTTTTTCTCAAGGTAACCTAAAATGCACAACAATGAATTTCCCATACCCCAGACCCCGTTGCAGCTCACGACCTTCCTTGGGCCCGCATGACGTCATCATTCAAGATGGCGACGACCATCGAACAAACAATGACCATAACCATTTCGCTGACATTTCCTTGAAAGGATGTAAATTGTAATAGGATTTAAGAAAATAAGATTGACCTTCATACTGAAAAATTAAAATATTTAATTTCCAGCTAAAATAATGTTCGCAGAGGTACTGTATTGATTAGTGTATGTCCCCACTTTGGATCGAGCCCGGGGATTGACTCATATTATAAATCATTGAGGCGTTTTGGCACTTTAGCTATTTTTCAAAACGATTCGCTGTATATATTTACTATAAATTTTGCAACATAACATACGTGCCAAATTCTGGAATAAATATTGGGAATTGAATAAAATATTTGCATTTAAACAGTCGTATTTTTGCGTTAAACATCTAACGATCTATTAAATTTATATTTTCGCAGAACTTTGACTCGCCACTTTTGGGAGTATTGTTGAACGTGCTGCGCTGCATGCAACACAACGTAAACGAACAAAACAGTAAAGTGGTTCCAAGTAAATCTTACCTTGTCTAGCATTCTTGTAATGACTGCAAGTTGGTATCGAGGCATTGTTGTTTTCAGTTTTAATACGACTGCGATTCTGGCCCTGGCTTTATTCTTCAAAATCATGAAAATCGATATCGATTTACTATCGATTTCTTCAAAGTCACGTGCTTCAATGTTATGCGCAGGTTCGTTCGCGCAAAAAGCAATGCAAATGTAGTTGGAAAAGTTCAGAATATTGTGGCTTTATGTGTATACCAAAATTGAACAGCATCAGGTGTTGCTTTTAAGAATAATTCAAGCATATGCTAGATGTTACGCGTTTGTATGGAACCGACCAACTCGCCTGTAAACCAACACATGTGCAACTTCGATGTACTCAAGTCACGATTTCCTGAGATTTCGGATGAAGTGATCACAGGTACCTTGACACAGGTACGTCCAACTCCAAGCTGAACTAGGTTGGAGTTTATAATCAATGTCGGTATGGTTTATGTCTTCCTAGGTTGCAAAACTAGAGCAATTTTCACTACAGCTAGTTGGCATACCTACGAAGTTAAGAAATAGAATACAATATGAATGTTCAGAACTACATGTATATTGCAGTATGTACTATTAACTATACTATAGTCTATATTTTAAAATTCCTATTGCACATTTATAACTTTCATTTTCTACATTTCATTTGAGAACGAATGAATAATCATAATGATTGCATTATGATTACTCAAATTCAAGAAGTGTGGTCCGGTTAAGAAACCTTTTGTTTATCTTTGATTTTTGTAGAAATCGTAAGATTTTTGTACCGTCGAACTTTTTTTAAATAAAATGCTGCAAGAAAATGAAGATCGAATGTATCGAATTATTCCATACCCAATGACCAATTATAATTTAATATATATCCCATTCTAGATCTAATATCTGTAGACCCAATAATTTGATGTATCAAGGTACGTAGGCCATCCAAAACTGTAAATTTTAGATGGCCTTGTTGGAGTAGAATTTGTTTGATTCTATTAAGAGTAATTACCTATCGTCCTATGGTGCAGTAATTACAGTTTATGATATTTGTCAAACCTGCTTCTTTTGTTTGGATGGGTTACTTGACTTGCCTCTCTATTGATATATTGCTGGCCAATGACTTAAATATTCGGGCTCAAAACTGAAAGGAAGAGCTTGCACCAAAACAGGAAAGCATCTGTTTTCTGCTGCCATGTTTGAGTGACCTTGACTGGCTTGAGTAAGAACTCTGTACTTGAAACAAAAACCGAAAAGGGACCTGGGAATGGCAATTCACTAACATTTCTAAGCAATTCTAGATCTGGGTCACTAAATGAAGATTGAATATTAGGTAAAACACTTTTCTTTTGATTTTGAGATTTTTATGAAAGTGAGAATTCACAGCTTGGTGAATTTGTGAGCAAACTGATATCTTATGCAGCAGACTCAGTTGCTTGCAACATCAACATCATCACCGATGAGAATTTTTGCAAATACTTTTTAAATTATAAATACATTCTGGATCACTGAATTTGTAACATGTACAGTATCGCCCAGAGGTAACGTAACGTGACTCGCGAGTCAGAGGGACTCGTTGATTCGATGACTCTTGAGTAAAAAAGTTAATGAGATAGGTCAAACAATAGTGACTTGTATGACTCACACTAATTTGACTTGCTTTGACTCGCGAGTCATCCGTGTTAAAACTTCCACATTGTAAAATTATCTACCTGAGGTGAAAATAATGATCCAATGTTAAAATAATATAGATCGAAGTACGCAGAACAAATGGATTACATGCATTCATACGCCTCGCGTTTGCGATGTACGTACTCTGTAGTCGAGTTTCTGGTTAAATATGATGATCAAGCTTGAAATTAAAAGTAAAGCGTGATATTGATATTTTACACTCTAAAACCAAACAGTATTTTAAAGCTGCAGCAAAGCCAGATAACTGTGATAAATTTATAGAAATGAATGTATCAGCTATCAAAAACTATGTTTCGCTTCCGCTGGGTTCTAGACTTTGATCAGGTCTTGTTTTGCTTGTTATAAGATTAAAAAGACTTTCAGGACATTCTGGTTGTTCATTTGACACATTGCTTCAGTTTTCTCTTTATACCCGGGTTTTTAATGGTTATATGTAACTCTGTAACATAAATCTGCAAAAACTGCGCTAGAAGAACAAAGTACGTATTAAATATGTGTTCCAAAATGCAGCCAGCCATCGCGATATTTTGGCGCATCACGATGTCTACTTGATGCACTGTGAGCTTTGTCAAAATGGCCAAATATCGAGCTGCAAGCTTTCTTGGAGTGAGTGTAATTTAAAAAAACTCTAAATCTGCAAAATTACAAAATGGGAGAGTGCCAAGAAGTTTCCCCGGCTTAACTGAGTTGTCATTCAGTAAGCGCGCACGAAATTGACATGGTTACATGTTACAAGCATTGCCTAGGATGATTGCAAATTTCACTTCACTGTATTAAGGGTTTGAAAAATATTCTCATTGAGAACACTTCAGATTTGTTGTTCATTCTTCTAGAATTTAGTAGCAAAACAGCATCAAACGTTAGCACGGGCGAAACAAAGACAGCTTTTTTTACTGGGTTAGTTTGCTAGTGTTGAGTAAGCGCTTTCCATATGCGTTCTGGTTGAAATAAACGCTGATCCTTCTACATTAACCACATGCGAGTCTTTGGAGTCATTGAGTCAATTTTCCATTTGTTCATGATGATTTCTGACTTGGAAGTGTCCGAGTCAAGATGTGAATTCATGAATATTCTGCATATGTTACATGCGAGTCAACAAGTCCCTTGGACTCGCAAGTCATGTTACGTTACCTCTGGGTGGTACTGTAGTTAAGGTTGAGTATACGTATATAGACATTACCAGTCAGAGATAACGTAACCTGACTCATGCATGTGCATGTGATTGTGACCCAACTGCCATGCAGGCTCACCTGTACACATTTTATCCATAATATGTTTATAGCTTGTTTCAAGTGCTTTTGCATCAACTTTAGCATGACTTGTTCAATTTTAATTATATATTTTAATTTCATGCGAAATTGGACGAGATTTCACACGAAAACTCGCACAGGCATGAATATTTAAATATTTAAATATGCATAAATAAAACGGCACTCAAATAAAAAATTTATTCTTTTTTTTAAAATGGGCAAATTTTGGGTCGGCGGGTCTCGTAAAATGAAAAATTAAAAAACTGTCAGTGGCCTTAAATCATCTAAAGTTGGTGTTTGTGTCATTCTTTCTCTTCTCTTAGAAATCTTTTGCTGCAATAGATTTCTTAAATAATACATGTACCTAACTGTACACTTCAAATTAAACCTGGCAGGGAGATAATATTTTGATTATAATAATTATTATTATTCAAGATTCAAAAGGAACCACAATTTGTTGTACATGTAATGTACAATACATGCAGACCAACACTGGTGATTTTATATGGTATAATTATAATTTATTATATAATCTGAATTTAAGATACTAAAATATTCCCACTTCAAAAGAAAAATAGTATCTGTTATAAACAGTGTTGAAAGCAAAATGCAAACAAATGCTGTAATTTATTTTCAGAATCAAAATAACCTAGAAATGTGTGTGGAAATCCTGAGTCAAGAAAGTGAACGAGTTCTTTACGGAGAGGAGCAAGATGTTGTGGATAGCCCTGTTAGAGTTCCTTCAACAGCAAATGATGCATATGCAGAGCCCCTTTCAATTACAATTCCAGAAACTCCCCATGGACAAGCCCTTTATCAACCCAATATCACACCAATGACATCTGGTCAACCAACTTCATCGAATGCTTCAGCATCACAAGTATCCAATAATCAGAGTGAGAGACAGCCATCAGTAGATGAATATAATCAAGGTATTGATGCAAACAGCCTGTTTACTAACAACATGATGTGATCAACTGTTCAGTTGTACAGTATTTATGACCTTTTTGTGGATTTAGGCTTTACATGTATGTAAAATAATGATGTTTTAGGTGTACTGTAGTGACAAACATGCAGTGGGTGGTGTTTTCTTCTGAGATGAGTTGTTTGCAAAGTCTTTGACGAGTTTCTGGCTTGTGGTATCTTGAAGACTGTTTTGAAAGGTCAGAGCTGGTAAATATGTTTTTTTCATACAGTATGCCTGTCACATTGTCAATCCCAAATAATGGGGCAGTATATAGAACTTTCATAATATTATTTGTTATGATTATATACTACATGTAGTTATTACCAAAAGGTATCAGACAAGGCTTTGAGAAAAGAAATTTTTGAAATTTGTCTCTTTAGCTGGTGAAATTCATCACCAAATAAGATATACAACACTAAAACTTTTAATTCAATTTCTGCTGTTCATCACAGGCTTTTTGTTGGTGTTTGATTTATATGAGCATCTGTTAATTAATTTTGAAGCAATGACAAACAAGGTGCACATTAACATGTTGATTCCCCCATGCACAATGAATAATTATGAACATAATAGTATATTTTTTTATAAGGATCAAGTTAAATGCAAGTTTGCTAGAAGAATAACACACAGACATGATTACCCAGAAGTCTCATCTCAAAATTATCTGAAGTTATATGTAAAATGAAGTCCTGAAAGTCAAAATGTTTCAAAGCGTTTAAATAATTAATACATGTACGTGAAATTAGCATGTATTTAGCAATTTAATGGAGCAGCCGATACTCCCTCTCTCTCTGCTCTAGCCTGGACTAATAATAGATTATGTATAACTACTGTATCAACAGTGATCCTTTATATTAAAAACCTCTTTTTTAATTATATATTTCAGCCCTCATTCAACACCAAAGACAGAGACTAGATAGACTAAAAGCTGTGAGTATAAATTATATCCTTTCATGTACATAATGTTTCTACTTTGTAACTAAATAATGTACAGGGCTCGCACCTATATGTAACGGTTACCCAACGTCCCAGGGCCAACTACATGTAAGTTAGTATATCAGGCAACAAGAGATTGGCAACTGGTTGCGTAAATGGGCAACTAAATGATAAAGAAATGAGCAACTAAACTTGAATCTAGAAAATAGATAAAGAGATAACTAGAAACTTAAGGTGTCCTTTGTAACATAGGTGTCCTTTATGACATGGTTTAGAACACCAATATAATAATAATAATAATTAGATTTATATAGCGCCACTTTCCAAGGTGCTCAATGCAAGGGCGCTGTTACGTTTACATATATATTAAGGCATAAAAGTTAAAAAATATATAATATAGATTGGCAGATTTTAGGAGGGGGAACTGGCTACTGGAACTGTACAAGTTAACATTATAGGTGATTTACTACATCAAGATTGCCTGTACATTGTACAAGCCTTTCCTGTTTGTCTCCATACATGTACATCAAAAATGTGTCTCTTTCTCTTTGTGTACCCTTTTTTGTCTGAATCTCTTCCCAAAACTCAAACTTCAAACTTATTGTGGCCAACCATTGTGATAGCTTATTACACTTAATTTTCACCGCATCTAATTTATTTTTTGCACTTTTCATGATGGGAAAAAATCACAAATATTTGATGTCACGAAAAAAAGGGTCACAAGAATATGATGATGCAAGTATTTGATATTAACCGATTGAAGTTACAATATTTTCATAATTTACTAATTTAATAGATACATTTTTGATACATTGTAAAGTTTTATTATAATTAATTCTGTTGCACATGTATTTATAGGAATTGGAAAAAGAGTGTTACAAAGTTACAGATATCAGGAAACTAGTCCAGGATGCTGAGCAAGACCTGGTTGACAAGAAGTTTAGGGTAGCCGCAAATCCCACAGTAAGTCTCATATATAGCTAGCTGCAGGTATAAATAATTTAACCAGACGTAATTCCTAGCAGACACATATAATTATTATTACATGTACAGTAGTGCCAAAAAGAAACGCAACCGAAATACGTTTCGTTACGGTCTTTGTTCTCCAGCGTATTTTCGCCGTATTTTCGGCGCATTTTCAGCGAAATTTCGGCGACATATTTAGCTCATGAATATTCTAGTAAAAGCAAATTCGGCGAAAATTCGGTAGAATTGCGGCCGAAATCTGAGCGAAATTTTCGCGCTGAATCTTTTTTAAATCACTTTATAACGACGACAGCGAAATCAGTTTGTTCCAGAGTATTAAAATAACTCAACGATGACAGCCGAAATCAGTTCGTTCCAGGGACTAAATTAAATGCGCCATAAGCGCTATTTGTTAGCAGTGCATATTATTGACAGAAAACCATTCAATTTAGCAATATTGTTTTATATTCACAAATCTCAGTCAAACTTCAAAATAATGTTTGAACACAATGTGAAGATGCTAGTTTCACGTCAGTCGCCACTAATCTGCGAAATATACATGCACGTCACCACAATCCTGAATCCCAGATAAGATCGCTTGTTTCCGCCGGCGCAAGAATAGTAAAGTTCACATTTATTAAAATGTGCAAACCAATTTCCGAATTTAGGTACTTTAAAAGTTATAAACCGACTGATCAATAAACATTCTGGATCACTAAACGAAGCCTACTGGAAAAAACAAGTTCGCGAAAGTGATCGGTCACAGCTCAGCGAATTTGGGAAGCTGTGGTTTTTAAAATATGCAAAGTTCAGACGCGGCTTGTGGAATAAACACGGTCACGCTTCAGATTGTTCCAGAATAATATGAATGGCTATTAAACGAGAGAAACGTATCTTTAAACTTTGAGCTTTTATGAAAGTGATGAATCGCTCACAGCAACAAATCATCATTTCATACATTTATAGATCTTAATATACATATTATTCAATACAAACAAACACATGGCATTTTAAAATTAGTTACAAGTTTTTAGGTTAGCAGTCGCCGGAAGATAATATCGCAGCTCGTGCCAACGTTGCCTTTGGACCTGGAGTTCAAACAACACAGCTGATTGCGTACAGGCTTATTTCTTGCTCATCTTGAATTATCAAATTGATTTTAAAACCTTTTCAGATCATAACAACCCTTGCGTGCAATCATTTCTCGCCAAAAACATAACCTGTGTCAGTGTCACGAACGGCTGACAGTGCAAGTGTGCAATTGGTCGCAACCCACGTGGCTATGAATTAGAGAGCAAGGAACACTTTATATATTTATGCGTCTTTTTGTTTGAGTGAAATGAATTTGTTTATAATGACTGCGGCCCGCGATAGCGCGAGTTTCATAGATTCTAAGTATTAGCTGGTATGAAAATTTGGCGGCTTTTAGAGACATGACTTCTGTGCTCCTTTTTGTTTGAGTGCAATGAATTTGTTTATAAATTATGACTGCGGACCGCAATAGTGTGAGTTTCATAAAATAAGTGGCTATGAAAATTTGGCTACACGCAAGCTATTTTAAAAGTGAAGGGAGATGAGCTGCTTTGTTAACTGAAAAATCGTGACTATTAGCATATCGGTAGTGTTTGCTTGGCATGGGTACGACGCTTAACTTTGACATAAATAGACACGTGAAGCACGGTCAAATTAGCATATGTCGAGAAGTCAGATACAAGATCTATTTTAAAAAGAGCCTAAGCCTAAGGCAGGTCTAAGCACCAAGAAATGTATCAACATAGTTGTTAGAACTCTTTCCTGTCGAACGTGTCTTGAAAGATGGAATTTATCAACTAAAAGTTGATATGCTATTGTTTTCACCGTGAGGTTGAAATTAAGCTTTCAGCGCGGGGTTGACTACCGAT
>JANVCJ010011346.1:0-14352 GCA_026413505.1 Epizoanthus ramosus | reverse complement strand
TCATAAAAAAGTAAATAAAATAAAGAAGACAGTTCAAAAAATGCGCAAAAGTGCTACGGCCCTCCTAGGCCACCATACTGCTCTGACCAAATATATTTGCTTGTGCATTGTAGGTAGGGCCAAAAGAAGTCTGCTGCTTCTTCCACAGTTTCAGAGCTTTGCACTCTTCGACAATTCTGTCATTATCTTTCTGCAATCTCTCAATCTCTTTATGAAGCTCGATGGGGTAAAGGGCCAACTTCAGTAGCTCCCCTCTCATAAGTTGTAACTCTTTATCCTTTTCTTCACTCCGATGTTCTACCCACATCTGTCTCCTGAGCCCTTCTCTCGTAAGTTTTCTGCATACGGCGCATGACTGCCCTCTAGGTAAGGAAACTTTTTTACCTCTTCTACTCTTCATAGGAGTCTCTTTTAAACCAAGTCTGCTACTACTCCTAGGCATTATGACTCTCTGAATAACTTTTAGGAAAATGATAATTCTAACAGAACAGCTCCTTCTCTTTTATTGAGAAGAAGGAGGAGCCTCTGGCATTGTTTCATTCACACATGCTTCACTCAAAACATACATGTCTGGAACCTGAGCTTCAAGAGTTTGAGAAACTATTTCAGGAGCATTACGCAATGATGAGTCTTGCATTGCATAAATGCCTTCCATTACATGTAGCAGTAATTAAGCAGCACGGAACAAATCTTTTGGTAATTAAGAAAGTCCATAATTAAAAAGACGTCACATGACGTCACAAGGCCGAAATTTTATATTTTGATGGCCGCCATCTTGGATTTTTAAATGACATCATGATCATAAAGTTGCCAATGGCATCCCATTCGATTCAAGGTTGCTGAAAAACTTTCTTAATGTATTTTGACAATCTATTTTAGTAATATTAAAACCAGAAAGCAGCAAGAACGTCATACAAAATATTTAAAAACCGAAATTGGCCAGAGCACTGTTCCAGAACTTGGTTGCCATAGTAACAGCTTAATTAGTGGTGATGTATTGGATATATCAAATTGTTTCCTGATAAATTTTGGAAAAAATCACTAAACGACACTGATGTATAGGCCAACCGTTTCGGAGATACAGGGGATTAAAATCGGCGCGGAAACATTGCGCCCACCCACACCCCCACCCCCCTGTCTGAATAGGGCTAAGAACGAGTATCTATACAGTAACAAACAAGGATTTCTGCCTATTCACGTTTCCCTTTTCAGTCATTCCTATGTATTCCGAAGTAAGATGATTATTTGCTTGCGCTGGGCGCTTGCACCAATACGCTATGTAATATTTAAATTCTTTCCTGAAGCTCTCATTAAGGATCGTATAGCAAATTGGGTTTGCCGCACTGTTAGCAAAAGTTAAAATGTTGCAAAAGGCGACCACCTCCCAAAAATATTCAAAGTTTTCTGCTCCTGTGCCGAAGTCAAGCCACAGCCACATTACATTGGTGGGAAGCACACACACAGCAAAAACTAATGTGACTACACTGAGCATGCGTACAACTTTCGAGGTTTCCTCTGCTTGCATACTCTTTATGACTTTCTGTTCTGGGTTAGAGTGTTTGCCGAGCTCGAACCCAATCTTAATGTACGAGATTGCGATCACAGACAGCGGTATGACGTATTCCATAACAAACAGGGCAATGGTGTAACCTTTTCTTTGCTTTTCACCGGCCCAAGTTTCTCTACATTGGCTATCTTGCAAATGTAACACTTTCATGTAAGGAGAGACGGGAAGAACGGCAAAAACCCAAATAAAGGATATGATCCATTGCGCCTGCTTGATCGTCAGTTGATTACGAAAGGGGTGCGCTATTGCCCAGTAACGAGTGACGCTGACTGCCGTTAAGGTAAATATGGAGGCGAACAGGCACATTGTTTGAAGCGGGTACAATATCTTGCACATAAATGCTCCATACGGCCACCTGTAGTTCATTTCCTGTACAGGAATGTCAAATGGAATACAAATGAGTGTTAGAGTTAAATCTGCGATTGCTAAATTGAGAATGAAATAATTTGTCACAGTTTTCATTCTCTTCTTCTTCAAGATGATCACACAAACTAGCGCATTCCCAACACCGCTCACGCAAAATATCGCAGCATATAGTGTAAGCTTGGTGATTTTCATATGTAAGCTATCACCGAAAGAACTTGACTCTTGAGTCGCATTTGCTTCAGTAACATTCATTGTGCGGGTAAAATATGAATTAATTATCGTTTTCTTCGCTTCTTTTTGGTGTTGTCGCCGATCAGTGGAGTTCTTTCATTCGTTTCCAAGCACACGCTATTTGTTTTTTGTGTGTATTCTGTTTTTCTTTACGAACTCTGCCCATCAAGGACTCTCATTAATAAACTTGATTCAGTTAAGCAAAGTTGTTTCTTCTGACCCTGTGTGGCTATAGCTCAGAATTCGTTGTAGTCCTCGTTTATCAATGCAGCTCGAGTGCAACAATTGAAGATATCTTTCAGCTGGAGTTTAGCACTTTAGCTCAGCTTAGCTTCATGTCTTTGTTCTTCTGAACTTGACGATGAACAGATAGCTTGGGAGGGTAAACAAACTTCTCTATCTCATGTATGTGTCTCCCTATTACTGAAGGCAAATATCAACAACATTTAATCCGAGTGACGCTGTTGGTGGAACATTCGCGATTGGTGTGGGGGCATGTACTGTTTACATGATCTGTTGAGATACAAAGAGAAGAAAAGCCATGTTAATAATGTTTCCTATTTGCCTCATTATATACTTGACCGTACCTGTCAAAAGGTCTAGTTAACTTAGTTCAGTTTGTGATATAAGCTCAACAATTAGCCAGTCTGGAACTGATTGTGTTAAGCCTCAACTGAGTATGGACACACGCGGCCTTAATGAAATTAGAGTCTCTATAAATAAAAGAAGTGGGATCTATTTTAATTGGCAGAGGTGAAAATTAAACAAGTTATGTTTATTTCAACAAATTCGCTGCCGCGCACTATACATTAACAGCGCTGTTTTGAGTCTTTGACTAACAAAGAGAGGCATACTGAAGAATTCATTTGGACACAGAATTTGTCGAGCATTGGTTCTATGTAAATTCTGTTAGATACAAGATGTTAAGCAAGAAACCAAATACAGGTGTAATTTAGCAGGTGCAGCTTTAATTACCAACATTGTACTAGAACATTTGCGATGTGCAGGCTCATTACTAGCAATTACACAAATTCAAATAAAGCTTGTGAAGCGCCGACATGGGTATTATTAAGCCAGGTCGTTCGTCACTGGTTAAATAAGAAAAATCACAGGAATATGTACAAGCTATGCACAAGTCAGTGAGGACATCCGTGAAAAAGAAATAAGAATGAAATATACACAAGTACAAGAAAACGATCACGCCCGCTCTTTCTTGTGCGTTTTTCTGTGTTAATTTCACCATTTCACCCGTGAGAACAGGAATTTAAAAACAAGCATAAGCACGAATTGGTTCTTATTTTACCAGTGGCAGTTGCACCACACAATATCTCAAGTGTACCTTTGATGTTGCCTCTGCGCATCGGCGTATTTAATTATTCTTGTACTTATTTCACTACATAGTAAGGACCAGGCTTCATAGTCATGAAGTGATATGGAGCTAACACAGTATTTATTTTAATGGCTACAAATGTCAAACTAGTAATAAACCTGTTGTGGTTTTGTGCGGGCTGGTTGTTTACACGACTATTGGAAGGGTACTGCAAATAGTAGTATATGCATAGGAGCGTGCTTTTTGAGATTCCTAGAGAAACTCTTTTTGGTTATTAAGAACGAGTATATTTATACATAAATAAAGGTTTTCAGGAGAAATTAAGTTTAGAAGATTTACTATAAGATTTGTTGTTTTTGAAGGCGGCAATTTGCACTAAAACAGAAGCTAAGTGATAATTATAAACTGCTATATGTTTTGTCAATACAAAGTTTATAGGAACACTTCCGCTCAAATTTGTCCAACATTTAATAGCAACTCAAAAACAATCCCGGGATGAAGTTCACTAACATAAAAGTGATTTGTATGTTCGCAAATCAAATACTGCCTGAACTGATTCACGATCGATGAATAATGGTTTTAAAATTCTAGACTCTCTCGAGCAAAATAAATGCTAATTACATATACATAGCTCGAGTTTTGGTTATGGTTGATATATAATTAGGCTTCAGGTCTTGCAGGAGGCTTATTTGGTAATCAGTTTTCTTGTTCTTTAAAATAAGAACAAATGAAGGCAAATGTATGCTGAAGTTATCTCAAGAATTAATAACAAGTAGGCTCAGTTCAATTTTTAAGAAATGCATACTTATTATTTTACTGACAACCGTACTTGATAAAATCAGTGGGTAAGTATATTTGTACAAAAATATACAAATCTATTTCTTAAAAAAAATCCGGCATGTTATGTCACGTATCACAAATCGTATTCATCGGATGCTGGCCAAAGTTCATTGTTCTTCGACGTGTTCCTGCTTTTGGTTAATGAATTAAAAAATGATGTGTTGCGATTCAAGCCGGGAAGGACGGAAGTTTGAATTGACGTTTCGAGAACTTGCACTAGCGTCAGATCAAACCTAAACACACTCGTGGTGAAAATCGCATCATATCAACTTTGATTTGACGAACCCATCATTTTGCGCACGCCTACGTAAATGAGCTACTTTCTTTTTGAAACTAAATTTCCAGAGTGTTCTAAAAAATAATTTTTATTTCAAATTTATTCAACATACCTGACTGTTTACAAGTACTGAGTACAAAAAGGACCCAATGTGGAATGCCTTCAAGTTTCAATGTAATTAATTGATGAGGTCGCTGAAGAAATACAACGATCCTAGCGATTCAGCCATCATATGGACACCATGTCCAGTCAGCACATTTAACTGCGATCCATTTGCGCATTTGAACAAATCAGATCTGCAATACCATTACCGTCCACACGACCTGAACGCTACAATCGCTCAGACGTACATGTACGCGATCGAGTTCTATATTCAGCGATCCCGATCGTCTATGACTAACGTGAACACTAAAAAGCGTTTGCCGCACGATCCACGCGATGATATAATCATTTAGCTATATTCCACAAATATACAAAACCTTTGCCAGAGCAATATAACGCTATGAGAGGGAAATCAGGTTTTCTATAGATGGAATGGTGTTGACCAACATAAACGGCAGATTCCGCGTTCAGCTTGAGCTCGTGCTAAACTTGGTAAACTTGAGACTCGGAGTTCTTATAAAGGTCTTCCTTCCATTTATATACAATGCCGGCAATCAAACGTACAAAGTTAATGAGTTCGCTGCTGCACTACTTTACTCACTGATAGAGCGATTTTTTTCTATTTTGCCAACAAATAATAAAAAATAAAGTTGGTGCTCTCATATAGAGCATTCCACATGTATCGATGTGCTTTACAATTTTATGTAGTAATGACATGAAAAACAAATACTTGTAACTATTCCATTGGAGAAGAACAATACTTGTAAATCTCTCACAACTATAAAAAGTGCGACGCTATACATCTTAGTAGTGCAATATATTTTATGCCAAAACTAGCTTTTCTTGTTTCTTGTTTATTTGTTTCGACAATACTCTCATCGGCACGATTATTAACGGCTTGATCGATGAACTCTTGTGCAAAGCTCGTTCATGTCTCGTCCAACTGTTGTTCCTCAGCTCTTACCAATTTTCGCGTTTGTTTGATCCAGCTCCTTACAGTATGTCAAAACTAAGAATATAAAACTTAAAGTTTTGTTTGTCAGAACTTAGAATTTTTCATAGTCAATTGACAATATATACGAATGGCAATAAGAGAGCAAGTCAATGCTTCGTGTATTTGAACTCATCGGCTTTAATTTTGTAGCCACCATTTGCAGCTGAAGACCGCTGCATATCATCTTCAAATTTTCTTGAGTACAGCTTCGTGTCTATGCTGATCTTGAACCGTGTATGTTCTAATATTGACTGACCGAAAACTGAAATTGATGACAACTTGTTTACTAATCCAAGCTCTAAATTGCAAAAGTATAGTCAACCTTACCTTTACGAACCTTTATGAACCAGTGCAAATACTAAACAGTGAAAACAGTATAAAAAAGACTTCCACTCATCTTTTCTCTGTAGACTGAGGTTTAGCTTAAATTTGCCTTTAGTAATGTCAAGATTTATTGCTTTCACTTGTGTCATTCTCAATTAAGCAGTCTGCTAGTTACTAAATTACTAACATTTAGTTCAATTGTTGTGAACATCGAAGTCTATTCATCAGGTTCGGCATTCACAAAAATGCTTTTACATTATATATGACACTCAATATCATAATAATGTAGCCGAATAAAATTGCCAATAGATTTAATACATAAGTGGTAATGACATTGAACCATTCAATGCCTTTTCTATAAAGATAAAATATGCGTCTCTACTGCTAATTGACTGATATTGAACTGTATAAGAGCATTTCTGGAATACATTCTTAGATAATATTTTTTCCAATTAACGTTTGAAAAGACAGCGTCTCATATATTACCTAACTGTCATCAACAACAGAATGGCAATATTCTAATATTAAGACAACATTTTATTTCTCTTGGCCAATATCAAAACTACAAGATGTAACTATAGTCTATATTGCTAGCTGGCTTGCTTGTTTTGGCAAAAAGCTAATAGCTTGTATTGTGTGTATATTATCTGAAAATAAAACCGTTTCTATAAACTCAAAATCAGCAGCAGTGTCAGATTAAAGTAAAACTTCTAATCGAACTAGGGACCTCAATACAGGCGATTCCACGCAAGCTACCATTTTGCAATCATAATGTTCCTAACTGCCTCTTTATTATTTGATAACACTACTTTAGAATACAATAATGTAAAAGCTGGTGAAAATTAGCCGCAAAGGACAAAATGGTAATTAAAATGGCATAAACGAGAATATTGGCAAATTGATATTTCTCAGTTTCGGCGATAAACGACATATTATAAAACCAAGGGGAAATGTAGTTGATCAATTTTTCAGTCTAGCTTTTGACAAACTGTAGTTTAATGCCGTGGCAGCCCTATAAACAGGATTGTGAAATAAATCAATCACGCTTCTCAAAATCTGACAAAGGACTGAGTCCAAGAAAATCAATTTTTTTCATTATTAACTTTACTTTAGTTAATATCTCTCTCTTCGATTTTATCAATTTTATTTAGTACATTTAAGTAAAAATTAATGATGCATCTACTGTACAACAAAAACGCATTATAATCGGTTATTTGCTCATTTGTGGCCCTATACTCCATGAGAGTTAGGAACTAAGATAGATTGCTCATTACCTAGCTTTAATATACTTTTCAATATTTTAGATGTGATCTACTTCCCCTTAACCCCTTGTCTAAATTGAGTCTTAAAACCATATTGTCTACATTTAGACCAACGGATCAGATCCTGGTTTATTGTGTAAACTCGACCAATGAGCTCGGTACTCTGGTTCGCTTGGAAGAGGGATAGGGATAGGATAGGGTTAGGGTTGGGGAAAGGGTTAGGGTTAGGGTTGGGGAAAGGGTTAGGGTTAGGGTTAGGGTTGGAGAAAGGGTTAGGGATAGGTTAATCCTAACTCCTACACAATAGACCAGCAGAAGGTAGATAAGAACCTATTACAAGACTATGACTCCACTGCACTTCGTTCCTACTATGATATAGAAGATGACCGTACGTGGAAAACTATCTGTCTGAAATGTAATAAAATGTAATACCGATCTTCCAAAATGGGTTTGACTCGTTGCTCTAAGTTTAGACAATATGAGTTAGATCCGATTTAGACAAGGAGAGGACGGTGTGCATCTACTCTTAAAATAATGCAATAATCCTTTTGATACGAAGTCGCCTATAACAGCTACAGAGCTCGTTCAAAATATGATCGTGTGAAGTTAGGAAAATTCTTGAAAATTCTTGAAAACGTTGGCACTATGTAATAGCGAATACTACAACCGAACAAATGGTTGTAAGAAATACGAATAAATACACAATGGTACTGCGGAAAAGATAGAATTTTAGTTTCCCCACTGTAACAACTTATGTTTGTTCAAACATTTTTGGCAACCCATAGTTCCTTCTGATCTGTCGTTATATTCGTTATTGCATAATGTAAACTTTTTCAGCTGTATATGAAGCTACGGCTGATTTGTTATTATTATTACGATAACACGCAATGATGGTTAGGTAGGGACGCTTTCAGATATTGTTTAAGATGACTATAAAGATGTTGGTTGAAAAGTTATGGAATAACATTATAAAGATGCAAAATTTCGGAGAAAATCAATAGATAAGAGATGTTACTCTAACATAGATTACTGATACATACTTCATACGAGAGAAAAAGCATAAAATTAACACAATACAAGAAAACGTATCAGAAAAGAGACGTTTTGCAATAATTTTGTCGTGAATGGTTGAAACCATTGTCAATAAAAGCATATACCACGATTTACGCGCATCCGACTGCAGACGTGGTTTCCCAAGTTAAACAATCGCTAGTAAAAAAACTCGTACGTTTGAGTAATTTAACCCCATCTGGGCCGGGCTATTTTTGGTGTCAGGAAGGCCTCCTTTATTCCTCCGAGTTCACAGACGATATTACTCCAACACGGGGTAGCCGTTGATGAGGTTCAGCGTTTCTTCCTACTGCCATATGGCTTTACCAGAGAGACAAAGTTAATTGCATTTCAGATTAAAATTTTGCATAACATCCTACCGACAAATGCTTAAGTTTATATAAGATGAAAATCAAAGAATAAGACATGTGCCCTTACTGCGAGTCTGAGAAAGAAACGATAAATCACCTATTGATAGACTGTACGCTTGCCAATAATTTTTGAAAAATCTTAAAAAATCGGTGGAAAGAAAACACCAGTGAGTTGACATGACTGGGGGTCGTTGAAATCTTATATGGGCTGCTGGCCTGGGAGCTGGCCGGTGAACATAACAAGTTATTCAATCACCTTTTATTAATAGCAAAGTATCATATTTTTTCCTTTTATATTTGTGATAACTTTTGATAAGTTTTTATTAGTAGCAACAAGCAGATATGAAATAGAGAAGCAAAGCAAATCGCTGCCAAAAACCAAAATATTGACATTTTCAACATCAAATGGGGACAGTTATTTGGAACACAATGTTGAGCCATATGGCAGTGAATATAGCAATACAGTTTGTTTTGTTTTGTTTTCTTTTTTTCTCACAATAATTGTAAAGTGTTTCTTAGTTATATTACTTTAGGTTATTCCACGAAATATTGTAAACAAATATAAAAAGAAATAAAAAGATAAATTCAAAAAAAAAAATTAAAAAATAGCGCATGCGTACGCAGTCTCTTACATCCAACAAAAACGAGATATATGTTAAATGTAATGACTAATATGAGCAACTCGAATATAAACCTGTGTTTCCCAGTACACTATTTGGTCGGATGACCTGCTTTAGAAGGCGATTGAAGCAGGTTGTGTTAATGTGTTGTGAAGTTTAATTTAGTGTTGGCCCGTAGACTGAACAAATTATTGAAATAGCCCGCAAATGCATCAGACCCCACCGAACGTACTTTATCAAAGGACTTTTGTTCCAAAACGTTGTTTCAGTTGGATAATATTTAACAATGGCATGTAAAACTCCTTTTTGTTGTATTTAAAAGGCATTACGCACGCATGCGCTATACCGTGATACTCTCCCTTTAATATTTTCCATCTTGGTAACGAATTCTTGCGAAAAGCTGACGTGGTTTGCTTTCTTCTAAGCCCCCACAATTTATATGGTTTGAAGCCACTACTTTACATTCAGAGCAATTTAACTTTTTGCTTAGAACAATCCTCTGCATTGATCTGGTCGTTCTAAAACAATGAAATTTCTATACAGGCATGTTGCAAAATGGTACGTACATTATGCCAAACGGATGTATGATTGAAAAAGTCAACGGCACATTTACAATATTTCGTGACAATGTTAAATTAATCCACGCGATATAAATTATAAACCTGAATCTATTCTACTCTCAATAGATTTCAATCTTAACATATCGCTCCCTTCCCAGCATTATTTAAAGCAAACTCCTTTATAAGATACTTAGTTTGTTACGACTGAAAGAGGCAAGCGCTTTTCTTCGCAATGTTTCCGCACCTCCCTTAAACCGAAAACCGACCTTCTCGGACCCAGCGATGCAGATCGCATTAACAAGTCTTCCCTTATCAAGCTCCAATAGCGATTGTCAAAACAAGCTTTTGAGGACATATATTTTCCGATTCTCTCTGTTCTTGGTATCTCAAAACCCAACTTTTTGGGACATACCTGGAATCGGTGCTCCTCCTAATAACCAACATGTCAGGACGTACACTGGGCGTTACAAACAGAAGTCCTTGGGCAAGGTTACCGAGGAAAATCACACAAAAATGTAGAAAATCAATATTGGAAAGCTGTCAGGTATTTTGAATTTGGAGCATAAAAAAATCGTAAAGATTTACACACCTGCTGTCGGCGAGTCCAATGTCAAGTGTTAAAGAGTAGTTTCAGTCTTTGAAAAACTGATTATATTATAGACATTTACCTGTCTTTATACAATAAACAAGATATAACGCGCGCTGTGATTTTTCTGAAACTGTGATCTATTTTTGAACAGACACCAAACTTACGACACGCGTCACGCCACTGCTTCTCTACTTTTGTTTTAGTTGAATTACAATGGAGGAAAACCTCGAAAATCTATTTGGCGATTATTATATAAAACAAATAGATTCCATTTTCCGTGGGTCTGTTCACTAACAGATGTTCAAATGATGCCAAAACACGGCGAGAACTTCAGTGACACACTCGCCTTCGGCTCGTGTGAACTTCTGGTTCTCTCGCCGTGTTCTGACGTCATTTGAACATCTATTAGTGAACAGACGCAAAGAAAATGGAATCTATTTGTTAAATATATCGTGCCACCATATAAAAAAAGATCAGGGATTCTTGCATCTTGCTCTCTATTTTGGCAATTGGTTGCATGTTTTCTTAAAAATAGAATAGTCCAATTATGCCGTACTGTATCCTTTGTCAGTGATATCGAACACGAAGAACGTCTTGATTAGATAAGAGGATTGTTTCCAGACTTTGATATATAGTCCGTTAAAAAAGGCCATTTTAAAATTTCAGTGTACCATTTCAGTTTGGAAAGATAGTTGGAGTGACAGTGTCAATAGGCCGAATAGTTAGCTACTTAGCTTATTATATTTAGTTTGCCCTGATCATCATTTCAGTTTGCGATATATTTAAAGAACATAGAAAGTAATAAGTACAATGTTTAAGCAGTATCGCTGAAATGCAAATGCATATTTTCCTGTAGAAGTTAAAACCGTAAACAATAACTTTAGAAACCTCATGTCAATCTAGCTATTTTTGAAATATTAATATTTCACATCTGCTAACTAATTTTTGCGAATAGCTGATGTCTTTTGCTTTCTTCTAAGCACCTACCATTTATATATCGTCTGAAGCCACTACTTTACCATCAGAGCAATTTGGATTTAAACTTGAAACAATCTCCTGCATCGATCTGGTCGTTCAAAGACAATAACACTTTTTCACCTGCATGTTACAAAATAATACATGATGCCCGGCCAAACGGACGTATCAAGTAATGATTGAAGACATTGAAAAAGCCAACGGCATAATATATACAATATTTCGTGACCTTGTTCAATTATCCCACGCGATCTAAATTGTAAACCATGCATGGATGAATCTATTCTACTCACGACAACAGATTTCAAACTTTACATATCGCTCCATTCTCAGCATTCTAAGTTACTTAGTTTTTATGTTTGAAACTCACTGATTTCAAAAAGCCAAACATTTTTCTTTGCAATGTTTCCGCAACTCCACTAAACCGAAAACCGACCTTCTCAGTGCCAGCAAAGCAGATTGCACGCAAGGGGTAGCTAAACGCTAACAATTCTTTGGTACCAGGCCTGCCTTTATCAAACTCCAATAGCTATTGTCAAAACAAGCTTTTGCAGACATATATTTTCCGATTCACTCTGTTCTTGAAATCTCAAAACCCAACTTTTAGGACATACTTGGAGTCTGTTCTCCTCCTAATAATTAACTTGTCAGGACATACACTGGGCACTAAAAACAGGGGTACTCCCTTGCAGCCCTTCAGCAAGGTAAACGCTGACTGATAATCGCACAAACATGCAGGATATCAAAATTGGAAAGCACTGTCAGGTATTTTGAATTAATCGAGCATGAAAAATGTATAAAGCTTTGTTCACATACTGTGGGCAAGTCTAATGTCAAAAATAGTTTCAGCCTTTGAAAAATTATGTTAATATATTAAACATTTACCCAACGTGTTTATGTATCGCGCCACGATATAAAAATGGCCACGGAATCACGCATCTTGTTTACTATTTTGGAAATTTCCCTTAAATATTCCGTTTACATTTTACAAATTCAAAAATAAACAAACAACAAACTGCAAGTTATAGCTGTTAAGAAAGACAAACCATTGTTTCTGTACATTTCACTCCATTCTCTAAATGAAATTTGTGAAGACTCCTTGTGTTACTGTTGCATTTTGGGATTGGAGTAGTGAAAAACAAAATGCAAACAAACCACATTTCAGCCCATTTCGGACATCAGTAAAGCTGTGAAACAAATTTGTCGCTACATTTCATTGTTCATGTGATCGTACGAATCAGTTATAACATAAAGTTGGTGGATCTGAACCAGTCTTTACCAGCAATAAATCAATTTTTGTTTATAACATTAATTGGAAAACCTATGACGTATATAATAGTGAAATAGAGCAATCGATTGCGTGTTGGTAAAAATAGAATTGTCCATATGCTAATTGCTGTCAACTTTGCAATGCGAACACGAAAAACGTCTTTGTTGCAGAATGACAAAATACAGAGAATTGTTTCCATGCAGACTTAAAAATAAAGCACTTTATTTTGTGAGGGGAATACATTTACACTTAAGTAACCTTCCATGTGGTCCTTAACCACAACACCGGACCACTGCCTTGCTCTCTTCGACAAGTGCGTGGGTTCTTTGAAGTCTCCTAGGCAGATGATGTTTCAGGAGACTAGGCCAACGGCTTAACGTCCCTGTTCACGGAAGGTGCGACGAAGGTCGCACAAATTTAACCTTCGGCAAGGCCGGGGGTCTAAACCAGGACCTTCTGGTTGGGAGACAGAGGTCTTAACGTCTGAGTCAACCACTCTCACACTTCGATATAGTTCGTAAGAAACGCTATTAATTTGTACCATTCAGTTCGGAAAGATGTTTGGAGTGGCAGTCTCGATAGGTCGAATAGTGGACAACCTACCTTAGCTTGCCCCGATCATCATTTTCAGTCTATACTCAAAGAACATAGAAAGTTATACTGCAAATGCATATTTTTCCTGTAGAAGTTAAAACCCATAAACTATAACCCTAGAAACCTCACTCTAGCTATTTTTAAAAAAATATATTATTTATTTTTAATTATTTCCTGTACAGCTACCTCTCGTGAGGGGGATTATTAGCTGACTGGTGGTAAAAAAAATAAAACAATAAAAACTTTAAATAAAAAAAATGAACAAATAAAATATTTTGAAAAAATATAAGAAAAGTATAAAATATACCAAAGAAAACACAAAAGATAACAATTAATAAATTCAATGAACAAGGAGATGATCAAGAGAAGAGATGCTACGGCTACAGGGCAAGATTCTCTCGATTTTGGATTTCCTCGAAGCCCCCACTAACAATATATATCGGCAGAATTGTTAGGCTGTTTTACTATGCAATGATGTATTTTATATACAAGATTTGAGATTTTAAGACATCTAAGCTGTACAGAAATGTTATAGTTATATATAGTGGTGAATATTGCTAGGTGGTACGTTATAACGGAATACTTACCACTGTAAATATACTAAAGAAATAAAATACGAGAACGCGCGCTTTGTTGAGTTATAGAATCACTTGGGAGTGAATTTGTAAGTACACGAAAGAAGTGTATTGAAGCACGAGCCGTAGCCGAATATTTCTCCGCACTTCTTTCGTGTACTTACAAATTCACTCCCAAGTGATTCTATAACTCAACAAAGCGAGTGGGCGAGTTTTTTTATTTATAAAACTACAGAGACAAGAGAATGAAGAGCAAATTAACAAAAACCTGACGAGTGACGTAGCTTCCGTGCATAATATATATTTTCAATAATTTGAGAATACACCATTTTTCTAATGCAAAATTTCACTAGATCCAGTCATTTGTAGGGGCAAAATGCGATGTTTTTGTTGAATTAATGAGACAAAATGTGACCGAGTAATGACTTTTTGCCCCCACAAAGGACTGGATCTAG
>JANVCJ010011235.1:0-14354 GCA_026413505.1 Epizoanthus ramosus | reverse complement strand
GGGTGTCGGCTGTGGGCGCGCGCGGGTGTGTGTGTGGGGGGGGGAGCGCGTGTGTTCGTGTGCGCATTCGTGTGTGTGTGTGTGTGTGTGTGTGCATGCATGCACGTGCGTGTGAGAATGTATGTGTGTGTGTCCGTGTGTGTGGATGGGGGGGGGGGGGGTAACAGAGGCGTGCCGCACAAGACATGTATCTTACTTTGTGTTGCTTCAGCTGCAGCCGCAGGTGTACTGGGTCGGCACCGATTGGTTCTTCCTCCTTCAGCGACTTCTCGGCCTCGTCCAGCATGTTGAAGAGATCATTAATGCCACCGAAGAACTTATGCGACAGCTTGTAGTTTTCTTCCAGCGATTTTCTGCGCGCGCTGGAGACAGCTATGGCCTCCTTCCATCTCTTCTCCAGCGAAACGACCGTCACCTCGATGTACACCCTGTCCTCTTGAATACACACGTCCGTGATCTTATACGACAAATATTTCATCTGTTTGAATGGCTCTCTGTGTGCATCAATGTCTTCCTTTAACTCCTGCAAGATTGAAATGGACTCGCTTAACGACTGGCTCAAAATCCAAGCAAATACACGGTTCGATTCGACGATATTTATGGAATCTGTAATGCTCAAATTTTCCTCAGTCTTTCTTCCCTCTGGACACCACCGATTCCAAACGTTGCCGATCTTTTTGGGCAAAGTTTGTTGTCCCGTTTGTTTTCATCACTTGTATAGATCTTTGAAGTTGTATCTTTCGAGGTCACAAAGGTAACTTTTAGGCCGAAATCACAGAAAAGGCTGTTTATCATAACAAAGTTACATTTTAGTACTCACACAAAACAGATTGCGCAATTCCAGGAAGTAATCTCTTAAGAAAGTTTTCAAGCAGATATTATTTATTTATTTATTTATTTATTTACTGGTTGTGTTTGATAAGTTCCTAACCTTGATCTGTTCTCGTTGTTTTTCCAGCGTCTCCAGGATCGTGCTGGCGTCCTCGAACTCGGCCACAGCACCCTCGACCTTGGTCAGCCATTGGTCCATGTCTTTCATCTTCTCATCCAGCTGGGTGGCATTCTCCACGGCCGCACCCAGCTTCTCTCCCTCCTCATTGGCCTTGGCCACAACTTGTTGCCATGACGACTTCATGTCATCTAACTGCCGCTGCAGGCTATTGGCTGTGCTGGGGTCGCTGCATTCAATAATGGCCTGAACTTTCTCCACTATCGGATCGTAACTTTCCTTTCGTGATTCTACCACAGCCATGAAGTCCTGTGATGGGTTGAAAATTTATACTTTAACTTTCATCTATAAGTACAATGAATGTTTTCATTTTTTCATGTGTATTATACCTTAAAAAAAATCTTTAAATTTTTAGCTAGGTTGTGGGCCTGCAGCATCTTGAGTAGAAAAAAAAATAAAACAAAAAATAAATAAAAAACAATCTTGAGTAGAATGCCGGATGTAAGTACGGTATAAGCCCGTCCATCTCACAGAAAATCCCTTCAAAGTATAAGATTTCTGCCCCTTCCGTTCCCTCGTCACACTCAAGCCTCGATTTAGACAACAATACTTTCTCCGCACCTATCTCAGCTGGAACAAAAATAATTTACGCATGGTGATATATGACATTGAAATTAAGATTGATATAAAGCCTCTTTCTTTTGATATGCAGTGTTGTAATTAGGCCAACAAATGTCACGTCTCTAACAGTGTAAGATCAATCTTACACTCGGTGTTAAGACAAAGACTCAGCTAACTTTCGTAGGACTATTGAGTTCGACTGCATGACACCTAAAATCGGGCCCAGTTAAGAAAACTGGAAAAGAAAGGAACCATTGTGAGCTACTCGAGATTCAGCTGAGCAGTTCTCACATCGTGCACAGGCATTTTGTATTTTCGGCGACAAATGCAGCTATTTCTGGCAATTTCAGAACATATATTTAAAGTTTATTTATCCTGTACAAGTGCTCGGCGTTGATTTTTCAGGAACTATGGAAACTTTGTTTTTTAATGACAAAATTCCAGAACGTCTTCCTTCAGATCCAGTAACTCCACCCCAAACGATACCAGGCCCGGTAGGCTTCGTTACAATTATCCGGATATTTTTTGAATATTTCGAGAAATCGAAGATATTTTGAAAATATGGAGATATTTGAAAAAATTGCTATTTTATAGTTCTTTTCGAAACATTTCGACTTTCAAGCCGTTTTTAGGTGTTTTCACTTTTACGAAGCATCCCACAACTCGTATGGTCGTATGGTAATTAACCAGCGACAGGTTCTCTAAATTTTATATTGTTCGTTGAGATAGTTTTCAGAGCATATATTTGCATACAAGGTTCCAATATCAAGAAATTCAAAGTTCGTGTTCGCTTTTTGTGTTTCAATGAATTAAAATGAAAGAGATATGTTGAAGATATTTCTTAAGTTATTTAGATCTTTTTTGGAGAATTTCCGAAAACAAATTCAGACCACTTTTCAACATATTTCTAACTAACCAATATCCGTAAACCTACAGCTACACATTTTAGATCATCAATTTTACCTGATGTTTACTGAGCTGTTTCTGTGCCGTCTCAGGCCGTCCACCAATAGGTCTTCTGGATTTAAGGAATTCATTAGCCTCGTTCAACCACGCCTTCATCTCTTTCATCTGATCCATGAAACTGTGAGACGCTTCCAGAGCTGCCTCGAGGTCCGCCTGTCTCTGAGCTGACTTGGTGAGTATCTCGTCCCAGCCCTCTTGCAGCTCGGTCGTCTTGGTCTGCAGGACACTGGACTCCATCTTTGTGTCACCACTCTCAAGTAGTTTAGTTGCAGCACGTGACACCGACTCGACTGACGGTTCATGTGCCAAAATGTCATTCTGGAGAATCTGGAAATAATATAATTGCAAATGCTCAGCTGTTGCTCTACAGTACTCTTACAATGGGTTAGAATCTCTAGAATTTATTCACTCGTTGCGCTTATATAGTTAGACGATTTGAGGGTAATAGAGACTCAATGGACAGATTGTGGGCACCCATCAAATTAAGTTTTCCCCTTCAAGAACTCCAGATGTTATGTTTCTAACTTCTCCTTTCTAGTCTCCATACATGTCTCTATACAAAACATGTTTCTTGTGGCGTTTGCTCAAGAGCAAGAGGAGAATTTGTTAGTTCATCTAGCAACATATGCTGTTTCTGTCAGTTCCCATATTATCGTAACTGACCAAAGAAACTATTTGTAACTCTACAGGAGAAGATAACTATTGATAAATTTGCGGCCGAAATAACTAAAGATGAACGCAGGCCCACACTACAGATGGAGGGCAATCTCTAAGCACCACATTATATTTAAGGAAATCTAACAAAAATACTCGAGGAATATTGAAACAAAAGGGTAACTCTATCCTCTCTGTACACTTGGCACGAAATTATATTTACGGAAATTTAACAATAATACTCGATACAAAAGGGTAACTCTATCCTCTCTGTGCTCTTTTTAATCCCTTTAAACTTATCAATATCTGTACGCGTTTTCAGCAGCTGAAGAATCAAAATAAACGAATGCCAAGTCTGTCTTGTTATGTATTACAATTGTCGTCTTGTCTATTCGTCTCTCAAAAGGCGGGAGGTGATTTTCCTGTGCCAAAGGGCGCAACTTACCCTGTGCTTGGCGAGTTCCACCTCAATAAACCTGACATCTCCCTGTACAGTCTTCCCCAACTCTTCATCCAGCGTGTCGTTCGTCCTCCTCAGCCAAACGAGCAACTCCTCAAGAGCCATCTGGAATTGTCCCAACTGTAGCAGCGCTTCTTCCAGGCTGTGCTGGCGCACATTGCAGTGACTCAGGAGGTCGTCCCATCTCTGGTTCACCTCCTCCAGTTCGGCACTGACCAGGTCTCCATCCTCTGGCCGGCATCTCTCCACTAGAATATTCCCTTTCTGATTCACCTCCGTTACGTCGCGCTGGTGAGGAGTCAGCTCGTTCATAAACGCCTGAAGGTGACAGAAATAAGCCTGTGTTCAGTGACATACGCCATGGTTTGACATAATCTCCGTAACCATCCCTCGATCAAATACATTTGCGAATGAATACTGCTTTAAAAGATAGGTTTTCAAACCATTCTTAAGACCAGTTATGGATGACGATTTTCTCAAACTTAGGGGCATGCAGTTCATTCCATAGTTTCGGTTGAGCTGTGATAAAGGCCCGGTGACCATACGTCTTTAGTTTACTCATAGCACAGTGAGCAGTTCTTAGTTACTACAGCGCAATGGTCGTGAGGACTTTCGATAGCTCAGCCGACTTGAAAGATAAGATGGCGCTTTGCCGTTAAGTGCTTTATAAACTATTAAACTGAGTAGCTTAAAAATAATACGGTACTGCACGGACAGTCAGTGTAGATCCAGTGTAGCTTGAACATTGATTACAATAAAAAAAAATAATAATAATAATAGTTAGAATTTATATAGCGCCCTTTCAATTTACATTTCCAACGCCGCTTTACATGCATTTAAAACAAGATACCTATCTATCTAGCCTCGTCCCCAGTCATCCTCCTTGTCGGTTCGCTCCGTTGCCTGGTCGCTAAGCAAACCAAACTAACTGGCGCCCAGTCCGACCGCGCCGCCCGTGAAGCCAAAGTTGTTGACTGGGGACGAGGCTACTATCTATCTACAAACAGAGACATGGCTTGCTCTAGTAGTAAACGCGTCACAAACCTTATGCTGCTGTAGCTGCTCCTTGACAGTGTCCAGCTCAGTGCCAACAGGCGGCAGTTGCTCTAACTTCTGCTCCATGTCACTCAGCCACACCAGCAACGTCTCGTGCGAGGTGTGGTACTGTATCGAGATCTCGTGTACCTCCTCCAGCTCGGTGTGGCGCTTCTTCCACGCGATTTCCACACTCTCCCATATATCAGTGACCTCCGTCAGGGAGGTCTGAACAAGGGTGCGGTCACTGGGGCTGCAATGGGCCACCAGAACCGGACTTGCCTCACACAATTTCGTTACCACCTCAGTGTGCGCGTCCAGTTCGTTGCGGAGTTCCTGGCATAAACAAAAAAGAGCGCACGTCAAGATTTGTACGGCAATCTTCTGCAGAATACTTATAAACAGGCACGTCAAGCGTTCCAAGTAAATGGAACTGATCAGTGATAAAATGTCCATGCGCTCAGCCGTTTTACAATAACATTAATGGCCAAAAATCATATCACAAGTCATTGCACAACGATTCACCCAAATGTATACTAGACGTGACCATTCAAGTAAAATGTGTTGACAAGTGCACGATCATGGTAATGTTTTTTGATCATCTTTAGTTTTACATTTTTGAAAGCTGTGGTTGTGGATGAAACAGCTAGTTCTTTCAAAGTCAAAGCTCAGATTTGGGTTTTCAAAACGCTATGTTAGCGTTAGTTTCGCCACATTCACAATACTGCGTGAATGTATTTGATGCTACTTTCACACGACATTATCTAGAAGTCTATATAGCGAACACCTATATCTGTATCTTGTGTCACTTGCACGACATCGTGTGACTGTAAAGATTGGTTTAATCAACTAGAAGTTGATGTTTATGCTTTTCGTCAGAGCTCTGACGAAGGGCTAGCGCTCGAAACGTTAGCTTAAACTACCCACACGGCGAAAAGCATAAACATAAACTTCTAATTTATTAAATCAATCTTCATTCGACCTACTCGCCGATGTAGAACCCCTAGTTTTTTCAAAACTAGTCTACCATTGTGTGAATGTACCTGATGTTCCTGTTTCTGTTCCTCCATAATCTCAATTTCCGCAGCAGGCGGCTCCTCCGTGTCCAGGCGTTCTTGTACATCCTTGAGGATTCGTTTCAGTTCATCGACACCCACCCAGAACTTCTCTGCTGCTTCCTCAGCCTTCTGTAGAGCATCGAGCCGCTGATCGTACAAATCCTGCACTTCCACCGTCAGAGAAGACAGTTTGGTTACCTTGCCCTTCATGAGTGCAGCGGTTTTTGAATCTGGTGATACTGCGACCAGCTGATCCACAGCGGATTTTATGTCCGCCACTGACGCCTTTTCCGGGTCAAACTCCTCCTGCAAAGCCTGTGGGGGAGGGGGAGACAATTAAGTAAATCATCGCTGAGAGTTGTTCAACAGCTACTAAGATCTTGATACGTCCAAACAGAGCGCAACAATGAACTGGTGTTAGCGACGTAAACACGCACACTTCTTAGCAGAGGACTAAATCTTACTCTTAAATTTGAGTTGCTGTATACTCCAACAAGACTGTGAGAGGGTATTAAACAACATTAGACTTTCCAACTCTTTTTTTTATCGGGTATGACCAGTGTGACAGGCCAATTCTCAAATTCAACGCGACAACTATCGAAAATACTAGTCTAGCAATACCCGACTGAAGACCGCCGCTGCTCTTGGATTTGAGCCCCTCAGTTCTCCAGTTCAAGGTGGTCGGGCGCGGGAATTTGGTGAGCTATGGCGGGAAATATACTCGCAAGAATAGCTAGAAAAAATTCTCAAGGGCCCGCGGTCAGACCAAACACATGGAAAGCATTCTCAGTGTGCCAGCGGTATCACGCGTACACTATTCAACTGCCATACAAGTCCTATTTTCTATTAATTTCGTTTTTTTTTGGAGAAAAGCAATACACAGGAAAATGTAATGATTTTACCTTCTGTGCCTCAGTCTGTTCAGCGATCTTCTCTGGTTGTACACTGATGGGGTCCAGATTACCATAGTCTTCCTTTCTCTTCTCCAAGGCAGCCAACAGTTCCTCCAGTTTCAACTCAATCTGTTCCTCCTGCTGTAGCGTAATACCGATCTTAATGCCTCTCTCTTCTGTCTGTACCTTCAGCTTGTCGTACCTCTCGCGACATTCGTTCAGCTTGTTCTCAACACCTTCAGATTCTGGTCCAGGCCCGCTCAACTTGATCAGGTCGTTACCAGTCTCCTCAAGATTTGACATCAAGGTCTTGAGAGCCATTATTCCTTCTTGGATGGCCTGAGTTGAAAACATAGAGGTACGTAATTAGTTTTATTGCCCTCAAAATTCTTTTAAATCATTCGCTAATTCTTCTAATGATTGAATAATAATTTCAAAAATGAAACCAACGCAAAACAAACGATGTTCTCGACACACAATAAGGTTTGGATTTATCAACCACCACAAAAGCACAAAGATTTGTCAAGAAAACAAAAAGGATGCTAATATCCGACCCTCGGTCTGTTACAATCATACCAGGTGCGTCTACTGTGTATTCAGATTTCCTGCCCCCACCCCCTGTCGACGTTCAGACTCGATTCTAAACATGTTTTCTAATTATAATTGAAATTACTTTAATACTGACATTGTCCAGAATGGCTCAAACCTTAGCTACATGCTTTGTCCGTAAATCATTAGTTGGTGTAAACACGTGAAAATACGGTAACATGAGGCAAGACGGTGGGGAAAAATCCTACACGATTTCGCATAGGCCAAATTTATCAACTAAATTTGATATGGTAAATGTCAGCTAAACATATCCACTATATCAAGATAATGGAATATTATGGTTTCTTATTACGAATCATTAACAGTTACAAATTATGGAAAGAGCTACGTGTATATTTTCAGGTGTGATCATGGTGTACTCGTGTGTGTGTGTGTGCGCACGCGCGTACATGCAGGGGCGTTCCTAGACATTTCTGATTGTAAGCATTGATGGTTGTGAGTGTCAGTCATTGTTAGTGCGCCTAAGGGCCCTCGTCTTTAAAAAGCAAGTTATTATACCGTCCAAACGACTTGTGAGATCATGCTTATTTGCTAATAGGCAGGTACGCGCCTGCGTGTACGTGTGAGTGTATGTGTATGTGTGTGTGTGTGTGTGTGTGTGTGTGTGTGTGTGTGTGTGTAGGTATGTATGTGTGTATTTAGTGCTTCAACGAATAGTTTGCAGTACATTGATTCTTTCCTGCTGCAGTTCTGCTTTCTTCTCGTCATCCAGTTTCTGGAAGGCATCTTCACAACGATCCAACCACGTGACCACTTCCTTGTGGATGTCGCGGAACTGCTGCGACAGTAGAAGGGCTTCCACGAGCTGCGCCTGCCGCGACGCAGTCTGATCACTGACCGCTTTGTATCGCTTTGCTGTATCGTCTAGCTTTTCCTTCATTGCCGCCTGTTCATCTTCCTTCAGAGCAATTAACAGCGCTTCTCCCAGCTCACAAACGGACTCCACGGGCTGTTTATGTGACGATACATCGGCGCTCAAATTCTAAGGGATATAGAATAAAATCAGCACAATAAAGAGCTGTTACTTGCGAATTCAAGAACAGCGTTGCCCCAAATATGTACTGATAAACATGTGAGTTATGGATGCACGTTGGAGGTTGTTTAAAAACATTATCCTAAGTGCATCAACAATACAAGTACACTGCTGAACGTTTTCAAGCAGTTAAAACGTAAACGGAAGATGGCCATTTGCCAATCCACGTACGCGTAATGTTGCCGAGAACTGTGTTATATGAATGTTAAAAAGCCGTGCTTTCTTACCCGCCAACCATACTATCATTCCACAGCTAATTTTCGATGAACACACGTGCTCCAAGTTGTAATATTTCTAAGTAATACAAACGTTTTCCGTGTAAACAGGTGGTTTCGCTAGATGCGTGTTTCTTTCTGAAATGGTTGTATCTTCATATGTCGTGCCTCAATTAATTCTGCTATCAAAATGTAACTTCTCCTTCGGCTCCTTATACTTTGTTACGAGAAGATACAATTTGATCACGAGCAGGATAATGCTATAAACCAGTTTCCAGAACGGTTCTAGTCCAGAGATATCCCAACTTACCGTTTGCTCAGCCAACTGCGCCTTCACCTTCTCTGGTTCCACTCCAACCGGCTCAAGAGTAACCAGGATTTCCTCTGTCTGCAACAGCCAAACGGTAATTTCATCAAACCGTACTTGGAACTTCTGTACTCTCTCCTGCTCCGAGAACATTTTCTTGGCAAGGTCCTCAATATCTGCCTTCAGCGCCTTGAATTTCTCCTCCACCTCCTTTTGTGGTTCCTCGACACGAGGCACTTCATCTGGCGCCAGCAGCTTCTTCAGGGCGTCACCAGTTTCTCGGTGAGACTTGACAGCCGGTTCTTTGGAAGCGATGGCTTGCTGCAGTTCCTGCAACAACGTTGGTCGTGAAATCGTGAGCGCGAATGGCAACGCATGATATATTGGGAACATATTAAACAAACTTTATTCTGATTTAAAACCTAGTTTTCATCGGGAAACTCAATCTTGTTTGAATCGTGCGATACTTGCCCATATTTGCTAATTGACGGTTTTAATGTCTTAAGGCATCGGCGATAGTCCGGGACATGTATCGCCGCTTAATTACGAAAAGCGAGAACCACTCTAAAAACTGCAGCTACAAATTGGTGTCTAACTTGCTGATCTTCATTTTTTTTCATTTGGAAATATTTTTCATTCATCTTCCACTGTTCTATATTGTTTTCAAGTTTCCGTTCATAACCCCAAGGCTTATTCTCCATTGAAAGTTTGTTTTGGGCATACTCGGTGGTAGTGGTGGTGGTAGGGGGGATGAGGTACATTACTTTTCAGTTTTTTTGGGGGGGAGGGCATATTACTGGTGAAGAACTCAATATCGAAAGGCTACGGAATGAAAAAGAAACCATAAATAATACCACTGACACTTGCAAAGCTGAACACAAAACTACAAAATACACCACAACAACAATACGGTGCGAATGGTCCTTACGGCAAATACTCAGACATGTTTACCTTCAACACCTTGTGTGCATCGTCTCCCATCTCACCCTCCTCCTGTGCCGCGACCAGCTTTCGCTCCATCTCTTCACACCAGCCCAGCAGTTCTTCTGTTGTGGTGAAGAATTTGTCTGACAAACTGGCGGCGTCCTCAAATTTGCCGTGCGTCCCTACCGACGTGCGCACGAGAGCGCGGTACTTGTCTTTCATCTTGTCTATCTTCCCCCGCACAACATCCGCGTCATCTGGAGAGCAGTGCTTCATGAGTTCTTCACCAGCTTTGATAGTTTCTTTTACAGGCGCTTCCAAAGATTCTGCCTCGCCACACACTTCCTGTTGGAACAAATGAATAGCTGCAATTAGGAAAGGAAAGACAAACTGTTTCCTAGCACATTGCACACGCACCGTCCTAGTTTGTATGGTGTTCTTCACTCCGAAACATCAACGCTAAAATCTGTGATATCTTGCGCTTAACTGACCATAATAAAAAGATGGCGACTGGTACATTACCCATAATTCTTAGCGCACGAAAACCCCCAAAACACTCATAAAAATGCACTGAAAGGTCCTAAAAACTTCAAAACTAGAATTCACAATGTTTTTAGTCCACAGGAAGGAATTTCGCAAAAAATACGTGGCTTTCTATGTGCCTTTGCGTTAGGTTCGCAAGGTATTGTGGTTAAATGTACAGCCGCCGTCTTTTTTATTATGGTCAATTTAGATATCGGATAATAATTCAGACCTACAGGTCTATCGGTGCATGTTCTCTCTACAGGATGACCGTAATCAGATGATCACCACAAATGTATGGGTCCGGCAGGTGAGTCTGAATAGAGAGATTGAGGCCTCTGTAGACCTATGCAACTATATGATCATGGGATTGTTATCGCAAGTAATGAAAATCGTTATATGATTATGGGATTGTTATCACAAGTAATCGGAAAATCGTACATGATGGTCATCGTGTGCCACAGACTGGAATTAAATGCTTGTTACATGCAATTTAAATCGCACCAAATAAACTTTTCCGTATTTATTGAATTTGTTCGTCCACAAATAATAAAATGGACGAGTTCTCAATGTTATGAGCCGTCATGTAGCTGTTGCTATCCTTGAGGATTTGATTCTAAAAACTTTCAGAAAGCATTCTAATGTAAAGGAAGTTCCTTCTATTTTAACTTTCTGTGTCCGTCTCTCGATTGCAGAAACGTTTTAGTAATATAGATATACTAACTATGGAACCGACCATTTCATAATATTGGTGCGAGGGTAGACGTCTTCTCGGATAAGGACGTTAAACCGTAGGCCCTCGGAGACCTTTGTCAATTGGGTTGCAAAACCTGTTAAGGTTCTCCGTCCACCTCAGAGTGGAATTAAGCAATAAACAAACAAGCGAATGATGAAATTATTTGCTTTTGTTAAAATTTAAGATGCAAATTATATTTTTATATTTTTCTCTTACACGTTCTTTTTTCCTTTGCTGCAGTCCAAAAACAAGTTCAAAACTGTTAAACTCCATGCCCAGAATATCAAATATTCGGTATCTAAGTATAGCTAAGCACCATTTACAATTCTGTTTAGTCGTGGAAAAACGAGCTGTTGGTTTGGGATCCGTCCAAGTACGAGAACGTAAGGACCGTTCGTATTGACGCCAAGCTCCTCTGGATTCCTGACATTGTATTGTACAATAGGTAAGTGATACAATAGGTAAGAGATACAATAGGTAAGTCTGCATGTAATACAATAGGTAAGTCTGCATGTTATACAATAGAGAAGTCTGTATGTATAATGCAATAGGCAAGTCTGTATGTAATACAATAGAGAAGTCTGCATGTATAATGCAATAGGTAAGTCTGCATGTAATACAATAGAGAAGTCTGTATGTATAATACAATAGGTAAGTCTGCATGTAATACAATAGAGAAGTCTGCATGTATAATATAATAGGTAAGTCTGTATGTAATACATTATATAGGTAAGTCTGTATTTAATACAATAGGTAAGTCTGTATGTAATACAATAGAGAAGTCTGCATGTAATACAATAGGTAAGTCTGTATGTAATACAATAGAGAAGTCTGTATGTATAATACAATAGGTAAGTCTGTATGTTATACAATAGAGAAGTCTGCATGTATAATACAATAGGTAAGTCTGTATGTAATACAATAGGTAAATCTGTATGTAATACCATAGGTAAATCTGTATGTAATACAGTATATAGGTAAGTCTGTATTTAATACAATAGGTAAGTCTGTATGCAATACAATAAGTAAGTCTGTATGTAATGCAATATAGGTAAGTCTATATTTTATTTAATTTATTTCTTGTCCTGAAAACCGGTTGTTATGGAGCAACTTGAAGATGAATGAATGGAAATGGAACAATACAATCATGAAAAAGTGGAAATATGGCAAGTTCGAAGATATAATTAAATGAATGAATAAAATATGAAACAATACAATGCAATGACATCCAACAATGCATCAAACATCAGCATTCCAATAGATGCCAACAATTACGTCGTTGGAGTCGACCACTAACAAACTTCTTATTTCAACCTTAGTGCCGACATTGTATTCAGCGGAGGACTGGAAAAGTACAAGACACGTGTCATTGTTAGTTACGATGGCCGATGTGCATGGTATAGCCCCGCCTCCTTTCGAAGCACCTGCAAGATTGATGTCACCTACTTCCCATTTGACCAGCAACGCTGCAGCATGAAATTCGGATCCTGGACCTTTGTAGTCAGCGACCTTAACATACTATCGGATGAAACGAGTACACATTCCAGTAATTACGTGAAAAGCGCCGAATGGGATCTAATCGCCGCAACGAAGAGAAGAAACGAACAGATGTATGGATGTTGTGCTCATCCGTTTTCAGATGTGACGGTGGAGATTGTCATCCGCCGTAAGCCTTTGTTTTTCGCCTTCAATCTGATCACGCCGTGTATGATAATGCTAGCCATGATTTTACTGGGATTTTTCCTACCTCCCGAGTCCGGTGAACGGATTACTTTGAGTATCACGGTGCTATTAGCTATGGCTGTTTTCTTGCAACTGGTTGCCGAGACGTTGCCTCGAACTTCGGAAAGCATTCCGCTGCTTGGAAGATTTTACATCACCATCATGGCTGAGATCGCAATATCTCTGATGGCGACCTGTTGGGTCTTAAATATCCATCACAGAAACTCTGGAACCTCAATCGTGAAAATGCCTCAGTGGGTGGAGATAATTGTTCTCAACTGGCTTTCAACAGTTCTCTGCGTGAGGAAACCACCAGAAAATCGTGGCCGTTCTTTCTCTATAGCTTCTCTAAGCAGGAGTATTAAACGAGGCCGGATCCCTGAATGCGAGGGGTGTCTTGAAGTTAAAATTGATAATCCTGTGAAAGACTTTAATAAAACTTATCAGGACACTAATAAACGCTGTTCTGTAACAGCGATAAATGGGCAAGTGAAGTGCGCAATGATAAACCTTGGCCCCACCCCCGTCCAGTCTCCTTTGTCCTCGCCAGCCCCTAAATGCCGTTCCTTGCTGCATAGAAGGTTGTCGGAAGGTACGGTTGTAGCACAATGTTTGAAGGAAAAGATCTCAAAGGAAGATCATTTGAAAGAAGTCCAGCCTCGAGTTTGTCAAGATGTATCGCTGGTGGCTGAACACACAAAACTTCACAAGGAGATCGAGGAGAACCAAGAGAAATGGAAATACGTTGCCATGGTACTAGACCGCTTGTTCTTCTGGGCATTTATTCTAACAATCATAATATCAACCATTGCCATTTTCAAGGAAAGAATAGTAAGTCAACCATATCGAAACCAATGAACGAAGAACCAGTGCAAGTACGCGGCATATGAACTCGTTCAATTTTTGATACTACGCCAGAACATACACGATACACGCTCGTCCTTATAATATATTAAGATAAGATTAAGAGCCTATACGAGCAGATACTCTGAATGTAATAAAAAGAGCCTTCAACAACTTCTTTCGGTCGCCAACTCAGTTTCCTTACACGATATGTATAACGTTTGAAACGTTTTTCTCAAATAATGGAAAAGCTGAATGGCGCAACCTATTTTGCGTTATCATGTCCAGCAAATCGTACTATTTCGTTGACTTTCCCCCGTTTGCCAAAGTTGGTGCATAATTAACGGCAATATGAGGCAAAGTGGAGCGGCCTCTCCTTAATTGGTAAACTTACTATTATCAACAGTCATTACGATTTCGTAATCTACTTTATCTAAGTTAATGTGGAAAGGCCCAGATAAAATCACTAAAACGGCTGCAAGAATTAACTACCGTTGACAGTGTATAGTGGTCTAAATAAATAAAGTACACCTTAAAACCCTGTCTGCATGGATTGCAACAATTCTTATGGAGGAAAACGTGTTTTAAATTCTTGCGAAGGACCAGTTACGATGGAACATTTTTCTTCTTTGCATCTATAACACTGTTAACTTCGACACTCTTTGTAACTGAATGCGCTAATGATTATCCGACGTTCTAAATATAATATAGAAACTGTATTCTTTCTAGATTCTTTTTAGTGTTCCTCCTTCCTCGAGTCACGTATAAATTTCCAAATAAAATGGGCACCCGACTAGTTTAGCTTGT
>JANVCJ010011124.1:0-14354 GCA_026413505.1 Epizoanthus ramosus | reverse complement strand
TACCACTACCACTACCACTACCACTACCACTACCACTACCACTACCACTACCACTACCACTACCACTACCACTACCATTACCATTACCACTACCACTACCACAACCATAACCATTACCATTACCATTACCATTACCATTACCATTACCATTACCACTACAATTACCATTGCCCTTGCCCTTGCCCTTGCATCCGGCCTGGCGTCAGAATCAGAGTGGCATATTTTTTAAAAGCCTTTTAATAGATCAATCAATCAATCAATCAATCAATCGATAAATCAATCAATCAATCGATAAATCAATCAACCGATACATCAATCAATCAATCAAATAACTTGAAATAGTTTTATAATCTTCATCATGTTTACTGGCCACGGACCGGGAAGTGGCCCAACAAACGCTATGCGTTCAAAAACTGTGCCGCGGGCGGCCTTATAGCAAAACCCGTTACCAGTTACCAGTGAAAAATTCCTGTCGCAAAAGACACAAAACACAAAAGGTTTTGAAATGCAAATGAACCACTATCCAATAGAAATGTTTGGACTCACAAATACAAAACAATGCCGCAGGGTCACTGTTCGTTCAACCTAAAACAAAGCAGCTTTGTACATCACTTTTGAAGTTTGCAAAGCTTCTAACAACTATGCTGGGATACATGAATCGCTAGGTTTGCTGTGAATACTGATTTATGGTTCATCGAAACGAGCTATGTGTTAACCTGTCTAAGGCGTGTATTGAAGGTGACATGCAGAGTGAAAATTCAATATTATTGTTGTCATTTCTCAAACGTAATTTATTTTACTCTTCAGAATTGATTCACTTAAGCTGTTTGCAATATTTCTGCATCAATGATTCTAGCTCCGAGAGCTTTCAATTAAATTCAAAATCTAAATAGAACCAACCTTTAAAATCTTGGTGAGATATTTTAAGAGCTTCAAAATTTGAAATTTACTATTCACGTCTCCGTGTACACTTGCCCTACTGTCGTACTGATCTAGCTATCACCTGGCGAATATATTAAAAACAAAGAACAATGGTTGTTTTAATTTGTAACAGCTAAATATAGGTATCATTTTCATAACTTCAAGAAACGATATTTTTCATAAAGCTTGATTGGTTTACCTATTAAAAAGTGAGTATGAGATATTCTAGAAAATACAAATAACTAGCAAACAGCAGATTAGAGTTAATCGAAATAAGGTATATTTTAATTAATGTTCGAAGTTAGAGCGAACTTCCAAATCTTGAAGTGGAAATTTAAAATTTCAGACAAATTTTTCATCAGTGCTATTGTTAAGTCTCTGACAGTTTGGCAGCTAAATAATAGAATAATACTTCGACATTTTGTAATTTACTGGTTGAATCACAGACAATCATTTCCTTTCTAAATATGTCGCGTTATACAAGAGTATAAATATAAAAAACAAAAAATTATCTGCAGTATAGATGAAAAATAAACCAAGAACATTGTTATTATTGATAATGACACGTTGTTAATTTTAGCTCTTATTTATTCATAGCTATGGAAAAAATATTGTTTTTCTTGTAAGATATCGCTATTATCCGTAGATTTATATTAACCGGACTATTTAGAAGTCATCGCATATGAAATATTTGCTGAGTCTGTCTGCTCTTTCCGCTAACTCCCTCAACAAAGACGAATTAAGATTAGCGTATTTCCAAGTATTAATTATACCTAACTCTCTGCACGAGTAAACAAGATGCAACATTTAAAATTGCAAATCGAAGCGAGTGTACTCTAATCAGATTCCACCTGTAGCCAGAGGTAAGAACACGTTTTTTCTGTAGCCTACGCTAAACGTGTGCATCGAAATAAAGGTATCACGAGTAACGAAGCCTTCTGGTTCAAGAAATACGGAATATATTGTAAGATTCTCAGGTGTTACATCCCAGGCAAAGTGGCGGTGTCCTGCAATTCTGGGACGGTGATACAAAAATGGAACCAGATAATGATAAATATTCGTGGTACTGGATTTCGCGGGGGATAGCCGGAGTGTTGATCCTTGCTGGTAATGTCACAGTGATCTATCTCATCTCTACCCGAACAAGCCTCCATAAGATTGCCAACTGGTTTGTAATGTCCCTGGCGTGTTCGGATCTTGGTATCGGCAGTATAATTGTTCCTGCCTCGTACATCTGTAGTTTTGAACTGAAATGCAAGAATGAAATCCTCAAAGTTTGCTACAATCTACTCCTATACGCCTCTGTGGGTAATTTATGCTGTCTAACTGTTGACCGGTACGTTGCTATTGTTTATTCACTGAAATATTCTTCAATTATGACTCGATCCAAGATGAAATGGCTCATTTCTCTCACTTGGGGAGTTCCGGCCATAACATCGCTTGTACCGGAGATACTGAAACTAACACTGAAAAGCGAAACAAGTAGCATGGCTGTTAAAGTGTTCGGCGTTGTCACGTTGATTACGTTTGAGGTTTGTCCCTGTTTTTTGATGATTGCCTTGTATTTCCATATTCTGATTATTTGCAGGAGACACTCGCGTCAGATGAAACTCCAAGAAGCCCAGTTAGGCTTTAATTATAGCGAGAGTGGCGCAAACGAGTCGCGATCGAAAATAAAAGAAAAGTCAGCTTTCATCGCGGTGGTCGTTGTGGTGTCGCTGTTCCTCATTTGCTGGACGATCTCAACATACAGAACCTTTTGCTATTATCTTAAGATCTGTGAAGTAGATGACGAAACGACCAAGGTATCCCGAGTGTTGTTCCTAGCCAATGCTGCTGCTGACCCTTTTGTGTGGGCTTTCATGAAGAAGGATATGCGGCGCGAATTTCTCCGATGGATTCAATGTCGAAAATATGAAAGAAGGTCGCACAGTGCTACTGTCTCAAGTGTGTTGAGTTTGCAAAGCAATCATTTATCATCAGGTTTTGCATTGACTTCCTCGCGTTCACAATTAGGTAATCATGATCTTGAACTGGAAAGGGAAATTTACGATTCAGCTTTATGAGAAGGGAAATCGAGAAGCACCGATTTGATACAAGCTGTAAATACACTGCTCTTGGAAGGTACTGTCGGCAATATCATTTTGCAATAATCAGTTAAAATACATTTGTAAATTAATTTTCTTGCTATGAACGGTACACAACTATATTTACATTAGCCTCTGCTTTTCTTAACAAGAAACAGAAAAAAATGAAACGGTACTGATATAATCACCACAGGCTTTCCTTTCCGTTAGCCTACACCGTTACAGTAAGAGCTGGGGGAACTTCCTAACACAAAATGTGACAATTTAAATGAAAGATCTAGATGACCAAAAATAATCTGTGGTCCTCTTGGTTTTCCATAATATCTTTAAAAACACATCTTACAATAAAGAAAAACAATTTAATTTACTACATATGTTAGTTACCAGGTTTCAGTGAAAGTTAACATGGAATTCATGGCGTTTTGTAATGAAGTACCAGTAGAACGGAAATTCAAAGAGACAATTTGTAAACTTCAATTAACAAAACTGTTAGTTACTCATTGCATTTCCATCATATTTCTACAACCACCATTCCCTGGTAGGTAATATCTCTTCACAGAAAGAATGGCGCGGAATTAGTATACAAATCAAAAATGGACGTAGAATAGCGTTGCATGGAGATTGACTACATCACACAAGCGATTTTGCGTCGAATAAGGATGCTGTTTAAGAGATACTCGCTTTGTGGATTTTAGAAGCAAAAGCTTAGAATTAATATCCAAATTTGCCGTTTTCTGAAGGGTTTTAGCAGAAGGTAAACAGATGCCAGACTATAGCTACATTGCTTTTGTACACGATTTGTGTATTTGAAGAATATTTTTTCGCAGGGTTATTAGTGGATTTTGTTGAACCAAGGGAATCGTTAATTTGCACGTATGTTCCTCAACTTGATAACGAAATGAAACTCTACCGCAAATTTATATACAGTTGAGAAAAATAAGCGTCTGAAGGAGGGCAAAAGCCTAATATAAGGAATTTAAATAACAAAGGAAAATGACAAAGGAGCATCTGGTGTGAGCTTCTTCCATCTCGTTGCGCACACGATATTCCTTTGTCTTGCTTGAGCTTATTTCACTAGTGCCAACAAGACTTAAGGGAACAGAAGGATCGAAAGATAAATGAATGAAAACTAAATTTGTGACTACATAATTGCGGTAAATGTGAGATGGTGTTATTGCAGCAAAGCTAATAAAATGGCATTGTGAATAGAAGATCTGTCGTTGCGCACACGATATTCCTTTGTCTTGCTTGAGCTTATTTCACTAGTGTCAACAAGACTTAAGGGAACAGAAGGGTTGAAATATAAATGAATGAAAACTAAATTGGTGACTACATTATTATAGTAAATGTGAGATGGTGCTATTGCAGCAAAGCTAATAAAATGGTATTGTGAATAGAAGATCTTTCGATGCGCACACGATATTCCTTTGTCTTGCTTGAGCTTATTTCACTGGTGTCAACCAGACTTAAGGGAACAGAATGAAAACTACATTTGTGACTACATGGTATTGTGAACAGAAGATCTGTTGCTGCTAAACCTCTACGCTTTATTTTTTTGTGTCTGCAACAGAAAGTATCAAGAGATGGAATGAACCTTTTCGCGGTACAACCTGAATACTTCTTCAATCCTAGTTTAATAATCTTTGGAATTACCTACCTAAGATGCACACTAACACATTTGGATACCATGCCTTTGAGTGGCACTTTTAATTCAATATTGACATTATTAATGTAGGTAAGTCTTCCTGTAAATAGTTTAGGTAACTTGAGCGCAGTTCATTAATTATTTATATTATGATTATTATTATTATTATTATTATTATTATTAATATTGTTGCCTGGTGGACAACCCCTTGATTTACAGGGATGTCATCCATGCAGTGCTTTGTTGTAGGAGTAGGAGCGAGCGGCCGAGTAATATTACATGTACTCTAACAATAAAATATTGTACAATATACTTTCACAATAAAATACTGTCCAATATTCTTTTACAATAAAATATTGTCCAACATTCTTTTACAATATAAAATATTGTCCAATATACTTTCAAAGTAAAATATTGTCCAATACACTTCACAATAAAATATTGTCCAATATACTTTCACAAAGGAACATTCTCAAATTTTCTTTCACGCGATAAACACAATTATACTTAACTTCTAAGAACCCTCCCTCTAAGTCCCAGTTGTTCAAAAACCGTTGTATTCCCCATGTGCACAATTTTAAAATTAAAATTCCTACTTGAGTCGACCTATTATAAAATACAAGTAAATTCGACTTTCGATTTTGACGTGTTCTGCCTTCAATACTAATAGCGACTGAAACTCATTTTCCTGTGCCCAAAATAGAACACAATTTATGAATTATTAAAAATTCGGTGCATGAGAAATTCGACATTTGAACCATTCGAACTTTCAACAGAAGCATAGCAAGTGCAATATAAGTCATTTAAATGTTGAACTTCTCGTGCATTTATGTTACTGCTAGAATATAAATTCGACACAAGAAATTGGACGTTTGAACTGGGGCCAAGGAACAGAGCGTCTGATAATGAGAGAGTAGTGGCGGCGGATTGTGCTAGCATAATTTTTGGCATATTAAATTGGAGAAAAAGGTGTCATGTTTTTAAAAAGTACTCGGCCATAGAATAGCTGAATTTTCTTAGTAATTTTGATGTATTTTCTGCATGGAATACAGAAATAAATTAAATTCAGGTACTATGTTCTTGCAGTGCATCTTTGAGCTACGTTTTAGTCCTTGAATAAGTAGTTTGACCTTGCTCTGACATTTTGAAACTGTTCAGAGAGCCGAGCAGCTATTATGGACTGCCCAAGGGCGAGGCCTACTGTTATAAACCCCCAATAAGTCTATGATAACATCATATTGGAAAACATCATTATTTAATGAAGTCGTTATTGACCATAATATAAAAGATGGCGACTAGTACATCTACCCATAATTCTTAGCACACGAAAACCCTAAAAACATTCATAAAAATGCACTGAAAGGTCCTATAAAGAACTTCAAAACTAGCAATCACAATATTTTTAGGACGAATTTCGCAAAAATATGGCTTTCTATGTGCCTATTCGTTGTGTTAGGTTCGCAAGGTATTATGGTTAAATGAACAGCCGCCATCTTTTGTATTACGGTCAATTGCGTGCCTATAGATACAGAATCTACGTCATTTTGATTTTGTGAGCATATTTTCGAAAATCAGGAGCATAATTTGTGGATTTTGGCATAATTTGTCAAATCATATGAGCACTGCTAGTAGCATAATATGAGGTGCCACTTTTAGGAGCACAATCCGCCAGGCCCTAGTGGTGGTGGTGGTGGCGGTGGGTGGGGGTGGAGTGGGGGTAACTTTGCTGCAACATTTCTTTTCCTGAACTCTTAACTCTTTCAAATTTAATAAGCCTCCCAGCCGCTGAACATTTGATAGAAGCAATAAACTATGGTATTTTACGTGATGATTTGATAATCACCCGTATGGATATTGACACCATCTGTGTAGGCGTACACGACGCCTCGAGCGTGTTCCGGCTTAGTGTGTGCTATTATCAGTTATTGACCCAGAGACTGTGCATTTGAGACCCGCATTTCCTTGCAAAATGACCACGAGTCAACTGCCACAACAGCTTAGCGCTTTGGAAATAAATGTGCAAAGTGTGAATACTAAAATGAAGCTTTCCCAGAGAACTGTTTATTTATGACAGATGCTATAATGTAATATTTTGTACGTAATTAAAATGTTATGTAGAGTTTCAGTCGTTCGATCGAGTGGAGAGTTGCAACGCTTGGTGGGGTCTCCAGCCTGCTACACGAATATTAATCTCAACGATTTTCTGCCAAGTCAACATTCTGTGACACGCAATAAAGTCCAGAAATGTACATATATACACAGCTTGCAAGGTTTGTTAAAGTAAATGTCGCTCAATTGGAAATGCATTGATATAAGTTTGGATTTTATGTTAAGAGTACTGACAGTAGTTTTAGCTCGCGTGCCAATTAATGTAAGAATTTGGCAGGGCCGTAAATTACTAAAATTTCCTGTCAAAAAATGGCGATTCGTGCAAGTCAGCATGTCCCAAGAATCTTCGTTAATGTCTGCAGCTATACACCGACTAGCTAGATGGCCTCAGACGCTAGCGAGCAGACGCTCCGAAGGAAATTTACGGAGGGTCTGTACTGCTACAGAAAAGTGTGATTTATTTTTTTAAAAAATGAGAACAATTCACGCAGTTAATGGAGACCCATCAGTGATTAGAAAGCACTTTACTGAAGAACCTTTCTGAGTACAGCTGTTGATTCGCACCATGTGAACTGATGATCTGTAGTACAGCTTGACAATTTAATGCACATTAATTTGTGCGCCTCCCCACCCCAAGCAGAAAACCACTTGTAAGTGTATTGTACGTGCCAAACTATACCAACAGAAGAAATGCATCAGACATATTTGGCAATTAGGAAAATTAATCATTATAAGAAGCGTTTGTAAGAACCATTAAATTCGGCCAATTTCCTTTGATTTCATCATGGTTTAATTAAGGTATTTAAAATAATCATATTTGTTTTAGTTAAGTGCTATACATACGTACATGTAACTAATGATCAGCGTTGATTTAATGAGTTCTCCAAGCTATGTCGACGGTCCCATGATCATGATTTTATTTTCAGTTAATGCATCGAGGCCCCAAGGATACTTCTCGTAGGTCAGCTTTCAACGGTAAAACAAGTGTTAGGTGTCGATCGTCAACTAACTGGTCGCCGCTAATTGAACAATAAATAGTCTAACTAACCAATTTAACAGTCAAAAACAGGTGAAACAATTCTGATATCCGAATTATAACCATGCGTGTTGCCTGCCACACATTCGATACGTATATTTATGGCGAATTTAATTTCTCAGTACAAAGTGCACTGATCAGAAAGTTGAAAGAGTGCAGATTCGATGAATTTGGAATCGTGCCGAACCGCGTTTATTAACATGTCACATGTTTCGCAGTTTTGGCGATGGGTGATATTCCGATATGATGGCAGGTGAGTGCATGACTTAATAAGCAAAACTGATCGGGAGATTAATGACGTAAACGATATGAACATGATATGTCTAATTCTGCGTACTTAAGGCGACTTTGTAGGAAAGCTCCTTAGCCACAGGACTGAGGGAGACTGTGTAGCAAATCAAGATCAGTGTTTAGATCAGCGAGTTATGGAGAAACTCGCGGCATACTGCAGAACACTTTCGCTCTTACTTCTTATTCACACGAATCTGGCCGATGTACCGAATCAGAGACATATTGAGGAAAAACTTGAAAACAAGATCAGAAAAGGTAGGATCTAGTTATACGCTGGTGCCGTTTACAAATGTTTACAGTGTAAAATTATATGCACAAAAGGAACGTCTACGATTCATCACTTCTGTTGAAGCAACTAGTAAAAATATTTGTCTTATTAAAACATGTAGTTGAGTTTGAAGTATAAGTTTCAATATTCACTTGTTTGAGACTTCCAGCATTGTATAGTGTATATTTTTTAATTGCCTTAATTACTGTGACTGGAGTCAGTGATATTATACATATGATCACGAGTGTTTGATTTTACTGCATCGACATGTGAACTGCTCTCACAATTGTAAGGGATGTAGTTATTGTGAAATTATTTTAATGGAAGGGTTAAAATGAATAGAACAGAACTGAACTGAAAAGACAAATGTCAAAATGGATCTAGATGGTCAAATGGTGGTTTTTATACCTGGCAATCGAATTTAGTGTTTTGGCAGTCATTTATTTTGATATAGGAAAACAGCAAACAGTATTACCATTAGACTGAACCGACCTAATGCTTAAGAAACATTAATGTCTCGTAAATCTACAGTATTTATAATCACAGCGTACAATATAGTATGAATTTGGACGGCGTATGAGGTTCCCCAGTGAACAGAGATGTTCTTGTCGAGTAAGTGCTGACACGACACCCAGATCTCGCCAACGCGTCAGGGTTCGATACAAGCTCAAACTCATGACAAGGTTAAAGCCATCACTCTTAAACATCACTTTGCACCACATTGCAGCCGCTTAATTTTATGTCTCTATCACTAAAATTGAATTTGTGAAATCTGTCCGCATATAAATCTACAATCACTGAACGCCAAGTGATTAGGCATCCTTGCGTGAACTGAATATTGTCTTCCGCGGATATTTAATGTACATGTCTTGTCAAATATTCCCCATATCATGCTGATTTCTCAGATTCTCACTTTCATTATTCAATCAGCGTAATGATTTCTGTCTGTAGTTAATCGAAAAGTAATTGTTCTTTAAAACCTTTCATGTAATTCATTTTCAAACTTAAAGCAGTGATTATCTGAGTCAGAGTGGAGGGTTTTATCGACGGAGTAGCAGAAGGGAGCGAAACTGGACACGTTATATATATTATATATATTAGGCATTTTATATAAACTCTCTATGAGATTATCGTATCCGGATTTGCAGTGCTTTATAAGGAGGCTCGTATCTGTTTTGCATTCTTCTATGTCAATTATAAAATTTAGCAAATAGTTTACACGTGTCCTAGCAATAAATGGGTGGTGACGGTATAATAAATAAGGACAAATCAACAATTACACTCATGCGATTTCCATGGCAACCCTACAGGGCCTCAAACGTATCGTGTTTTTAACATTCAAGTGTACTTTACACAGGATAAGTTCCGTGACCCCTGTTGCTTTGTGTTGTTATTTAGCATGCAAAGGAGAACGTTTTGAGAAATTTTAATCAAATTCTTTCACTAAATTTAGCGCAACCTTAAATTTCTGAAAAGCCGAAAACAAACAAACAAACGAATAAACCAACCAACACAACAAACATACATACAAACAAGCAAACAAACCAACTTAACACAGTCTATACCAAGATACCGTAAAGTAATCAAATCAGTACACAGAAACTTACACTATGCTAATCGAATGCTATCTACTAGATGCAATCTTGTCCGAAACAACACTGCAGCCCACATCCTGAAGAATAGAACGCAAGAGATGGTAAGAATTTTAAAACACGACAGGCTTATACATTCTAACACTATCCACACCCATAATGAAACTAATAAGATTCATAATTTCACAACTAAGACCTTACCTAATGATTTTGTCGACCTTCTAAATAAGGGTACTAATTTCATCCCTACTAAATTAGATTTTGACAAATTAGCTAACTACAATTTTAATACACATACTAATAAATCACACAGCAAAATAAAGCCTAGAAAATCACATACATATCGTCCTAACACCAAGGTAAATCCTCTACGCAAACTTAAAAACAACATAGGCAATCCTAATATAAACCCACACATAATAGAATACATACATAACACTGCCGAACATTTAAATAATACGATGAACTCTAACGATTTCAATAAGCATACAATTACTATTAATAATAACACAAACATTAGTCAAGAACAAGAACAACAAGTTTCTAGTTTTTTGAAAGATCCTAACCTTATTCTCATTTAAGCTGACAAAAATCTAGGCTGGACCTTATTACCAATTTCCTGGTTCCTCAAAGAGTACCATAGACAACTTTCTAATTGCACTACATATCAAGCCATTTCTAATCTAGAACTTTCTAGTTTTATTGCCAACTCTAATTTTATTTTGTCTAAATTACAATATAAATATAGAGTTTTCTTAAAGGATTTCCATTCACTCAAGTTACTTAACAAACGTAATGCTGACAACTTACAATTACCTTTTATGAACCTCTTACCAAAAGTCCACAAACTTAAAGATCCAGCTTCTAACTCTAATCTAGATGAACTTAAAGGCAGACCAATAATTACTGCACATTCTTGGATAACCTCTGAACCTTCGAAACTACTAGGTATAGAATTAGATTCAGTAATCTCTAAACTTAAAACTAAATTTTCTGATAACAACCTAAATTTCCCTATTATTAACAGTACGGATGAATTAACAGATAGATTAAACAAAATCAAGGTAGACAACATTAATGATTATAATTTGTAAACAACCTACATATTCACTTTGACCTCTTACATTACAACGTTCGACTTAAATCGAATTTTAGATCTGTAATTGGTGTTTATATACTTTTAAATGTTTTAAATAATTTTTATAGTAAAAATATTTACCCAAAATATCTTTATAATATTTCGTAATAATTCCCATAATTATTACTTTTCACAATTTATATATCATTCTACCATGCCATTTTTACATTTTAATTTTACAATTAAGAAATGTATTAACTTGAAAACCATTTTGCCTTTATATTTGATTTACTTTTTTATACCCACTTTTGAGAGGGTTTAGATATAGCATCTTCCAATTTGTAACCATTATTCTTCTTTTTAAAATAATTTATTACATGTTATACTTTATTTACATTCATACCGGTTATAATTATTAATTTAAACTATTATGTATTATTTAATAAATTATCATATATTATATTTTCTATTTCACATTACTGTTTGTATCCTGTTATTGCAATGGGCCAGTATTATTGGATATTTCATAGAGTTTAACAGTAGTATATTCTATTATCCAATAGAGATCCAAATTATAAATATTTTTTCTTTAATAATTCAATTCCCTGTCGTTATTTTTAATTTCAAATTTTCTTCCCACAGCTCGTATTATTTTTAAATTAAAATTTACATGGAAATATTCCTCGTTTATCATAAATTCATGGGAACCTTTTGACCTAGTATATCATTATTAAGATACATTATGACCAATCATTTGATTCTCTATACCCACCCATGAACCCACAATATTATTATTATCTATGCATTGTGATTTTATTTACTAGGCATTTCACAAATTTATCACTTCGCCAAAGTTAGATTTCGATCTGGTAATGATAAATTTTAATATTGTCACACTTTTAGTTTTATTTACTTACCACAACGTTTTACGGGTTTGCAATACGATGAGAATGTCTCAGACTCAGATCCTCCCCAACACATTTTGAACGTCCATGTTGATGTTGTTCTGATCTTATGAGATTACATGCAGTTTATCGAACAGCAACCGACCTGCAGCAGCCAAAGATCTAACTGTTTATACACTAAAACAGAAGACTCCATGATCTTTTCACAGAACATCATTCGCTTTAATCTGTGGTATCAATCCCACAGCAAGATTACTCAAGCAAAATGGCTACGATCCCTCGTTCTTTCGCACTGGTACTGACCTTTGCTTCGGGAACCTTATATGGCACATACCACGTGAACAATCCGTGACAATCACATGTGGTCACCTAATATGGTGAATGTCACGTAAACTATACAGTATTAGTGTACGCGCCTCTTACCACCTTTTATAGCAAAAACCACGTGGGTTTGACTTTGCGTGAGCAATACCATTACGCCACTTTACCAATTACTTAGCAACATCGGTCACACAATCTAATGATGCCAACAAGAAAACATTTTTTTTTTTCCAAGTTTTTTCATTTCTTCTAGCTGTTTATTTTTTATCGCTATTATTTTATTTTTATCGTTCTTTTTACTATACACCAGCCTTTTCCACGTCTAACACAAAGGTATGTACACCGCTGTACTTTTCTCAACGTGAACTTTTGCAATTTAGCTTAAAAATTCTTTTTTATACAGCTACCCGGCCGGCCAACTATCAACCCACAAGATTGCCAATTTTCATCTTCTTCTGCTGGCTTGATATAGTTCTTCATTACCTGGTAAATATTTTATTTCTGTACCAAGGACGTAACGTTTTATTTCGGACCCCTTCACTTTACACACCCCCTTATATTGTTTTATGTTGGTATTGTAATTAATCTTTTGATTACCATTATAGCCTTTCACCAAACTATCAATATCTTACCATTTATTTAATGTACACCTACGCATTCTATACATTAATGTATCTACCTTCACTTTTATTATTACTTTTAACTTGGTATTCAGATTTCTTTTTGACCTCCTCTTCGAAATTTATTTTACCTTTATCCAAATTTATTTTACCTTTATCTTAGAAGGACCCGATACGAAAGCGTCGGACGAAGGACTGGTGCCAGTCTAGAAACGCTTTTGCCTTACGCTGTACTTCGTCCCTGAAGACTTACAGCTGCTTAGAAGGCCTATGGTATCGGTGCACTCCTTGTGTCTTTTCCTCCGCCCGGGTTCTGCTAATCTTTTTTGTTTGTTAATAAAAACTAAAAAACCAGTGGATTCACTAGCAACCACAATGTGACATTTTTGTGTTGACCCACTTGGTATAACCCACAATACTGTATGACGACTCAATGGGCTTGATTTTTCTGGTGACGATCTGGTGCTTGCACTTACCTTCGTTGAACACGAGACCAGAGTCTTGTGAAGTTCTCGGTGAAGTCCTGCAATCAATGCCAAATGCTGGAGAGACGTATATCATTGGAGCACTACGAGGGGCATTCGTGTCCAGAGATGGCGCATCCGTGAAGAAAGTGAATTCTGAAAAAAGTGGGGGCCCCCCGGCTCCGGTGTCTCCGGTGTCTCTGAGTGCATTTGGGCAAGGTACATTGTACGTTCGACTCACAACTGCTTTACATCGCCTCAGGGCACGGCTAACTTGGTCCACTGTATTAATTGCCCCACGGATGCGCTATCTCTGGACACGAAAGCCCCTCGTAGTGCTCCAATGATATACGTCTCTCCAGCATTTGGCATTGATTGCAGGACTTCACCGACAACTTCACAAAGATGATCATCAGAAATATCAGAGAAGGTGATTCTTGGACCATTAGTATTGCAAACTGGCATAGAGTAATGGTGGCGCCGTCGCAGAACAGTTCTATATGAAACGCGAGCTTCTCTGGCGACTTCTTTCCAAACACCGTGAATGTCGTGTAAACCAGAGATCACTTCTTGAGGGATGTCAAACCTTGGCCTGCCTGCCCCAATTTGAGACTGCTCCAACGGACACAAAAATCCCATTTCTAAGCAGTAGTCTCTGCGCATATGGCACAGTTCTTGAAATTGGACTTTCAAATCATCCAGTTCATCATGGATCCTAAGCAATAGTTGAAGCAGGTCTTCGCTTACGGCCAGTTGTTCGCAGTGCAGAATCACAGCTCTGACAACGTAAACATAATCATCTAGCCTGCGTTCCACACATTCTAATACGTTAATGTTGTCACTGTGGATATTTCGGTTTGCTTGCCTAACGAGGGAAGGAATCGAATGAACAAAAAAATCCTCGAGGTCCAATTCCTCCGCCATGTTGTTTTTTGCCCTGACTCCGCTGACTTTCAAGATAGCGGGCACAATAGCCGTATATATTTGTGAAAAGCTGACGTATATTTTTGGTCGCTA
>JANVCJ010011123.1:0-23035 GCA_026413505.1 Epizoanthus ramosus | reverse complement strand
TTTTACACACTGTCCGTTCTCTTTTTTTTTTGTATTTATTACCAATTTTTTTTCATGTGCTTGTTTTTTTTGTCTTTTTTTTTTTTTGTTTTTTTTGGGGGGGGGGGGGGGGGGGGGCCCGAAGGAGGAGAGTTTCTTGCTATCCTGGACCTCTGACCCTGCTAGAAGGGCATTCATGCGAGATGCTGTATAGAAGCAAGAAGCCCTTAGTGCCAAGAGGCTAGGGGATGGACCCGCTTTTCTTCAATGAAAATTAAAGCCGTCGTTTACCACACTTTGTCTTCAAACCGTCCAGAGATAATTTTGAAATACGTGACTTAGTAATAAAAGGGTATTTTTCCCGGAAACCGCCCATGAAAAATAGCTCAATATATACTTCAAGTAATTATAAATCTATATGCTCTGATGTACAAATACAAAATAATAATTTTATTATCAACACATGGATGCCTTTTCTGTGCAACTTAGTCTATCAGTACTTATAGTTCTCTATCTTTCTAATGTCGTACAAATTTTTAATTGTTTGAACTTTCGTTTTTCACAGTTTCGATGACATACTGAACTATTTGTTCAATATCCCGAAAATAGGAGGCCAATTACACTTGTTGGTATTTAATATCTAGGTTTGAACGAAAATCAAAATATAACTCAAAGTTTATTTTATGCTCATAAATTATACAGTAAATCAATAAAGACATTATGCACATCAATATAAATTTAACTCTTATCTATCATGTATTTTCTGTTCATATGTCTTTTCTTAAATTATTCCGTGGCCCGCAAGCTTTTGAAAGGTTACGGGTGTCCAGCCTGTTGACATTGTGTTGACGCGACACGATTATTGATGTGGCATCATTTGTCATATCAATAGCTGTGACTGGTCACGTTATTTGCGAATTCCTTTTCATTTCGAATTTTAGCTTTAGAGAAAATTGTCTTGTTATGATTATTGGAGAAAAATGAAAATGAAAATAGGATAATCGAATATAATGCCAAATAATTTGAAGTCAACAGCAGGCTGAGCAGTTACAATTTCGTTTTGTTTTCAAACTGCATGGGGTGGCACTCGCTGCTTTGTGTGGTGTGCGGTTATACTTCTAGTATGGTGTTCTTTACTACAACATGAAGTTGTCAGCTGGTTAGTGATAAAAGACCCTAAAATGATTAAATTTATCCAAACTTGATCTTAAATTTACAATAGTCTTGCCACAAATCAATAACCAATTATATTTGTCAAGTAATTGGAGACCTTAACGGATTAAATTTTGATAAAATAATAAAATTGAAATGCTGATATTTCTATCAATTTCTATTATACAAAATATAACCACTACATAATCCGTATAGATATATTTCTTTAATCAGTTTAGCTTTGTAACTGAGTTGGCAATGAATCAAGATATATAACCGAATCATATAGCTTCGACTCAAAGATTGCATACACCATGTTTAATACTACAAAGGATTATCAACAGTGATTATAAGCTTTTCTTTCGAGTGAACCGACACTGTATTTCATCATCCGATCGCAGTTAATTAAAGTTTTTATAGAGTCAACCTCAGACTAACAAGTGTTTTTGTTATATGATATTTAAATATATATATCTTGAAGTTTAAGTTTTCATAATTGTTCAGTAAGAACCCGATATCGCGCAAACTGATCCGACTACATATTATAACACGCGCTTTTGTCATTTTGGCATCCAAACCACAAACGAATTATTTGCTAGCAATTAGCATCTTTAAAATGCAGATACTCTCATATGTTCGCGTCTTTATGACTAATGGAAAAAACCAAATTGTTCTGGAATTTACTATTGTAATATTTAATAGAATGCTATATTTTGTTATTACAGCACCAGTAGCACTTTAGATTAGTGAAATAGTGCGATTTTGCTTTCGACATGAGTTGTCATATTTTAAATCTCGTGGGCGAGTTGAGTTAATACTATTCTATTCATTTATATTACCAAGCCATGGAGAACTTAAGACACGATTGTTAAGACTTGAATAAATTAAACTGCAAGATCAGTTTCGAAGTCGTATGAAAGTTTTTTCGTCATCATAAAGCAATGATTTTGACGAGTTTATCAGAATGTTCCTAATCGAAAGAGTAAAAGATACAAGATACAAATACGTCCGAAATAGGATTGGCTACAGACGTGTGCGAATTTGGAGCATTGTGCAACGATACGGTCGCGTATTGTGTTTTTATCAATGGTCACAAGAAACCACTGTTTACTTACGCAATGCTGGTTGAACGATTTCCATTGGCTAGTTATAAAAACAATTACAGACGCGCTTTTTATTATGAAAAACCCAAAGGAATACTTTTGCGCGTTGAAAAATTTTGTCTTGCACACCCGAATACAAAGGTGCGGTATGGACACAATTTGAACACAGCTTTCTTGTGATAAAACACGAGGTATTTCAGCTGGCTGTTTAGCCTTTGAAGCATGGAGCCATCACCCTATTACCCACCGGCCTCGCCGAATCGGGTATCTGGAAGTTTAACTGAAGGTTCAACGGACACAGTCACTATGGAGCAGCTCCACAGTGCACGAGAAACCTTCTTTGATCTGGAAACCGCATATCGCAAGTTCAAAATTGAGCTGGAAAGCGTGCGTGAGGAACATCGGAATGAGGTAAGAGTTGAAATATGTTGGAATTAGAAATGTTAAAACGTGACTTGTTAGAGTCGACCTGATTACTTTATTGAATCTTAGCGTAACTGCATTCGTTGTATTTACATAAGTACCAGTAAATTTACCATCATAATTTGATCAGATAGCGAGGTAAATTCGCGTGTTTTGTGTTTCAACTGAGCTTTCTTTCTACCGAATTAGTTATATTTAGCTGATTTCAACCTGTTTTTCATCAGAGTGAATTGAAAGCAAATCCAGTCTCATCGATTTCCATGTTACGCTAAAGAAATTAAATGGTGAAGCAATTACAATTTGAAATTCTTAAAGGTTTTACGATATGCAAATTCTGAATTGTTTGAATAACAATTTTTCACTTTTGAGTCCCATAAACGGTCTCTTCTAATGAAAGAAGTAAAAAAGAAAGCCAAGAACAAAACGAAGAACTTGATTCTGTTTTGGGTAATTGTGCTCTTTTTTTGAAAAACCATTTTATGTTTTGTCTTTACAAGGTTTACTCATGTTACTTTTGCTTATTTCATATGCAAGACCAGTATTTTAAGAACAAATAATTGTGTTATTTACAGAAACGTTTCAATTAGGATTAAAACTTTTTTCTTTATATTGGTTGTTATTAGTCAAGTTACACACTAATTCCTTACATTTGGAACACATTGTCATGAGTACTAAACGGAGTGCTAAACGATTGCGGTGAGACGGTATAATCCTGAAAGTAAATGCAACAAAAACAAAATTTTGACGCTGGTGCTAATAATGTTAAATCACTTTGCATGGTAGCTATTGTAGTGCATATTGTTCTAGCTACTCTATTACTATCCTTTCTCCGACAACCAACTACTCTTATTAGACAAATCATTCTCAAGTAGCCAAACCATTTCACCAAGTAGACTTCATGGTATACTTAAAATATATTTTAACTGTTCCAACATTGTTTTGGAAGATCTTTCAAAAGTCATATCATATGCAGCTGCTATTAGAAATTCATGATTCGGATAGATGCAGTCAAAGATTCGTAAAAATGGGAATTCGTGATTGCTACATAAACCTTACGCTTATAATCAACGCACGCTTCTATTCAAAGACTGTTACAATCTTTAACATTTATCATTAACCGGTATATCGCCCCATGTATATAAGTTATAACGGAATCTATGAATTACATGGATTCCGAATTCCAACCCTTTGGATTCTGGATCCCGAGCTTATTAACAATCCTCTGGATCTGTATTTCGACGATCTGGATTCCGGATTCCATCATTATGGATTTCGGACATACTACTGGATTCTTTCGGATTCCAAACTTGACAATTTGCAGCCTCGGAAACTGGCCAGATTCAGTTTTACGGATTGTCGCACATGGGCTGATGTGTATATTTGATGTATATATCTTCCGTTTATTTACTTTAGTTACCGGTATTTATCATCAGTTCAGTTTCTGTTTTGACCTTTTCGATTACTGACATCATGTTTGTTGTATTGCCTCAACAAGTTATCCGTCCATACAAACTTTTAGTTAGCTCCAGCTCAAAAGTTCTTTCTTAACATGCCAGTGAGTATATATAATAATTCCCGAGGTCTGCTGGATACTGTCAACACAAATTTGAGACAATTGGTATTAGCTAGTAATTAATTAATTTAGTATTACAACAACAGAAACATTCATAATAGGCCGAGGTACAGGTATATATTACTTTCTTATGTCTTTACTAGTACTGTTCGCAAAAGCTTCAATTTTGATACAAGCATCAGCGCAGGCCGGAAAAACGCAAGAACTATGAATCAGGTGAAAACAAAACATTGAGACACTCATCGGCTGTTCCTTCGGCCCTGCTCTGAAAGTTCTAATTTGCCAGATTAAAAATAAGTTTACTTGCCAATTCTGGCAAGTTTTCTCTGAATTCATAGGACAACTATTATTTGCAAGTTTTCCTTGACAGTGCAATTCTTATTATCAAAAGTCTGGTTTGCCTGCGTTTGAAAAGTAAAAACAACTAAAATCTTGAATGCTAGGCGGATTGAATTCACAGTGGATCAACTATGACCAATGGCAATGGCGCTATAAAATGTCAGACATGGACCCCCGAGAGAGCAGTGGAGTGCTTTGATCGGCCGGCTAAACTAAGAAATAGCTGCCCAAAATTGTCTTTTGCTTTAGTTGTATTCCATTTCACTGGCAAAATGCAAACACAAGAATAACGAAAAGGAAATTTTTATCCTTGCGTTTGCTTCGGTGTTTGTGCTTGCGCCAAGCCTGGCTTCAAAGTGAAATAAGCACTCATATGCTTGTGCTTTTCCCTACGCTTGTAGTTCCGCCAAGCCTAGTTTCATGGTGAAAGAAGCACTCGCGATCGGTTCTTGCGCTTGTCTCTGCCATTGCGCTTGTGCTTCCGCCAAGCCTAGTTTCATGGTGAAGCACTCGGTTCTTGCGCTTGTCTCTGCGACTGCGCTTGTGCTTGCGCCAAGCCTGGCTTCACGGTGAAATAAGCACTCATGTGCTTGCGCTATTCCCTACGCTTGTGCTTCCACCAAGCCTAGTTTCATGGTGAAAGAAGCACTCGGTGCTTGCGCTTATCTGCGATTGCGCTTGTGCTTGCGCCAAGCCCGGATTCAATGTGAATTAATCACTCATGTGCTTACACTTTTCCTTGCGCTTAGGTCAAGCCTAGTTTCACGGTGAAATAAGCACTCTGTGCTTGCACTTGTCCGTGGGCTTGTGCTTGCGTCAAGCCTGATTTCACTATGAAATAGTAATCGGATCCTTTCCGTCTTTGACTTTGAGTTGGTCTTAGCTATTGCTTGTACCTTTGTCTGTGTCAGAATATATTTTGTTTGCCTTGACCTATATAATTACAGTCTTGTCTTTGTTTCTTTTTAACTTCGTTTTGCCTGTACGTTTTTTTTGCCTCTACGTTTACTTTAGCTTTTGCTTTTGTGCTTATCTTTATCTTTGTCTCTGTTCATGCCTCACCTTTGTTTTTTGTTTTGACCCTCAGCTCTTTTGCCACGGAGTATAGCTTTGTTTTTACACTCTATTTGCGGGTACTGGCGCTGAAATAATTTGTTTACAAAACATGAGATTCCAAAATTAAAACGAAATTACTCAAATCTAGATTTGTTGCTTTTAATAATTTTCCTGGTAGTTTCTCGTCAAATCATTGAAGCATCGGCAACAGCATTGGAATCGTTTAAAACGTTAATAAATGCATTAATTGTATTCGGAAAGGATTCTATACATGAAATTTGAGCTGAAGCCATTTCGAATCATTTTGTTTACCTTTTCTACCATTTTCTCTTTCTCTATCTATTCCGCTTTTCTTTTGAGTTCTATTGTTTTCATTTCATTTTCCATTTTCAATTCATATTCAACAATCTTAATAAATAATAATAAATGGCGGTGTTTATATAGCGCATCCCACGTAACCCTCTCGATGCGCTTTACAATTATACAAACGGCTTCGATGGCTGCCAGTTACACCGTAGATGCAGGCCACAACACCGGGATTTTTTAAGTCCTTTAAGTACTGCGATAGAACGTCGAGAGACTAGACCAACGACTTAACGCCCCTGTCCACGGACGGTGTGGCGACGAGGCCGTGTATTGAAACCAGAACCTTCTGGTTGGGAGTCAGAGATCTTACTGAGATCTTACATTTTGTTGCACTCTGCATTCTGGCTGAACCACAGGAGGCCTCGATTCTTTAATCAGTAATACTCCATAAAACTAGAAAGCTTTTGACCATATTTGGATATCTATAGAGCGTCATTCCGGCACAGTTATAAAACAACCTAACAAGCGCCATAAATAAATATCATATTTCTCTGCCTTCGTCCTGTAATTTCAAACCCCGAGGCCTTCGTCAAGCCCAAAGAATCAGGCTTGCCTAGAAATATGGTGGAAAAAATTTAAAATACGTTGAAAACACTCCGATCTCAACAGTTTTTTCTTCTGCATCTGCACCCACAAGTACTATGGCCAAATCTTGTAGTTTGGAGAAATGTACAAGTTATAAGAATGTTATGGCACATTGTACGTGTCACTAGTTTTGTTATGGGGCAAAAAGAATTTAGTTTGAGCCAGTATTCGCCGGTCTATGACCATTTTTAAACCCCAAAGTGAAGCGCATGTTGCGGCTTGAAGACCCCTTTCGTGTTAACGCGCTAGACATGTATATCGAATATTTTTAATTAAGAGACTTTGCATGGGGAATATTCACACTTTGGAAAGTTATTTATATAAAACTAATCAAACTTCAGTTTTAGAGTCGTATCGCAGTTATTCCTCGAAACCAGTTTTCGTGAACTTCAATTATACATCGGCGGGATGTTTCCGATCTGACATATTGGATTGTATTTATTAAGAGATATTCGGTAATTCGTTTGGCAGAATGCTAAAATAAATAAATGGAATCAGCACTGTTGTTCTACTTACTTGTCTCTTGTGTTCACATATATCTCCCTCTGGATTTTCGGTCCATTATAGCCAGTAATTTATCGAGATTCTTGATTGTAGTTTCCTCCATCTAAATTTTTAGAAGTCACATTAGTAATACAATAGTGTCAGCTCTACGCACAATAATTTCTCTGACAGCCGTTCAATCAAGAGTTGAACTCCAAGACATGTTCCTACGAAGATTACTCCACACAATGGACTCATACTAGAACCCTTAGCATAGATTGAACCTCCCACAAATCGCCAATTTATATACCGCTCTCGAAGGGTTTCATGCCATGAGACGAAATTCTGCATTGCAGGAATCCTGGCAAGTTTTTAACAGCCGAGACAAATTTATTCCTTAAAGGTGATGTCACGTGTTCTTGCTAGTCTGTGACCTTAAAAATTTAAAGAATGTACCCAAACATGAAAAACAACGCAACGTTCACAATGAGGTGCAACGATGGAAGTAATTTAGTCACCAAGTATTCCGTCTATTCACGAATAAAGCATGGTAATCAATGGAACAAATGTTTAAATTCTTTTCGTTTTTCCTCGACATATTTAACAATTATTCACCGCAGCGGAGGTGAATATTGATGGTTATTTCCTGAACCGCAAAGCGATGAGGCAAAAAATTTACCACTAGGAACCGACACCGAGGAGAATAATTGTTTAGTATATATATACCAAACAAGTGAACAGCTATTCGGACATTATACTTTTACTTCCAGTTTGAATTTCAGCTTGCGATGTGGTCACGAACTGGGACGCCATTTTGTCTCGTTCCACAATAAATAACAATAATAAATTAATTAGAACTTATATAGCGCGCGTATCCGGGCAGTTCACGGCGCGCGCTGCACAGTATATGATCACGAATCCAACTCATTAACCTGAAATGTGTTGTCGCTCACAGCTGCAAGATCCAACGGAACTGATGTGACTGTTGATTGTTTCAGTTTTGTTGTCGAGGAAATTTGCCAATGAATTGGCGAGTGCAGTAGTGTCATAACAAATAGAGCATAGAAGCTTTATGTTTCTATGAAGCAGCTTTTTAATTTATTCTAGAAAGATTGGGGGAGAGGGTCAAACTGAAACTCCCCCCCCCCCATTTGACCCACCTCGAATTTTGTAGACTTAGTACTATCACGAATAATCTTAGTATATTAGGAGGTTTTAGAGGCATGAGGTAGCAATGTGGAAAACAACTTAAATCCCAAATCCGGCCAATTTCCGATTTTGGCCTCCGAAATTCAGATAGTCGAAATCCAGATCCAAAGGATTGTTAAAAAGCTCGGGATCCAGAGGCCAAAGGGTTGGAATTCGGAATCCATGTCATTCATGGATTCTTACATGGGGCGATATACCGGTTAATGATAAATGTTAAAGATTGTAACAGTCTTTGAATAGAAGTCAGTGCGTAGATTATAAGCGTAAGGTTTACGTAGCTATAGCAATCACGAACCACCATTCTTACAAATCTTTGCCTGCAACTATCCGAATCCTGAATTTCTAATAAAAGCTGCATATAATATTACTTTTGAAAATCTTCCAAAACAATCTTGGAATAGTTAAAATATATTATTATTATTATTATTACTGTTATTATAATTTTAATAACGCCACTCTAATATATCTTTTAAATTTTTCCGCCTTAGGTCGATAAACTTCGGGCACAAATTGAAAATCTCATGAGACAAAAAGCTCAACTTCAAGAACAGTTGAAAGATTCGCGTGGAGATGCAAAAAAACACCAAGAAGAAGTAACAAAAATTCAGCGAAAACTGACAGAAAAGGAATGGGCTTTGGAATCACTGACCAAGGAGCTGGCTTCCAAGAACGGGATTATCGACAGGCTTCGTGAAGAAAAAGCGAAGCTGGAGAGAGAAGTTGCTTCTCTAAAACACGACCAACTTGCATCTAGCAGCAACCTTGTGCCCAGCGGGCAAAGTCAACTAGGTGACAGCAACGAGCTTGTTCTCGTGCAACAACAGATGACTGAACTGGAAATGAATTACACCTTTTCTCAGAAAGAGAAGGAAAGCTTGCAGGAAGAGCTCCTTTCTACGCAGGCAAAGCTACAAGATTATCAGTCAGAGTTTGATAATGTTCAACGGGAATTGCAGAAAAACAGCAAGCAAAACACGCTCAAGATCTCTAAGTACGAAGCCCAAGTGCAAAACATTACCAGGCAACGAGACGACTTCAAAACACAGGTTGACACTCTTCGCGATGACGTGCGTAAGAACAGAGAAGGGTATGCTATCCTTCAACGAGACGTTGTTGATTTTCAGAAAAAGGCCGAGTTGTATCGCCAGCAGTTAAACGTAAAAACTAACCAAATGGAACAGCTCGAGGCTTCAAACAAGGCGCTGGAAAGCAAAATCGATGTGTTGAAGCAAGATTTTAACAAGAATCAAATATCAACTGAGGTCTTTGATAGGCAGCGAGAGCATTTGGAGAAGGACTTAGAAGAAGCCGAATTAAAAATACAAGAGCTTGACGAAATCTGTTCCGTTCTAGGTCAGGACAGAGACGACTTCGAAACGGAGCTAAATTTAGTGAAGAATCGCTTAGCTAACACTGATGTCAACCTCGAAAGAGAACGCCAAAGGGCTGCTGAGCATGAACAACAAGTTGCCCAGCTGAAGCCTCAATTGGGTCAGCTTGAGTCTGAACTGTTTGCCGCAAGAGGAAAGATAGTGCAATTGGAGGCAAATTACAATGAAGTAGCAGGTCAACTTGATGAACTGCTGACCAAGCTTGATGAAGCAGCTGACCGGTTAGCAGATTTTGAATCTTCGGACCATTTGCAACAACAGGAGATCGACGACCTGAAAGATCAGTTATTACACGCAGAGAGACGGATCTTTGATTTGAAGACGTCTGTGAGCAGAGGCGAAGAAGAGAATGATGATTTAGAAGCTAGAACAACAGCCATGAAGACCATGATATCCAAATATGAAGGCCACGTAGAAAGTGTGAACAAGGAGAGAGCACATCTAAAGTCAGAGCTGGAAGATGAGAAAAACAAGTTAATAAAGATGAAGAAGGAGTTCATATCAACCCAGGGAGCAGCAGCAGAGGCGCAGAGAGGATTGGAGTGGTACAAACGTGATTCTGGGGTAAAGGACAAGCAAATGGAGGATATGCGTCGAACTATCTCCTCTCTAGAGAACAAGTTTGGATCATTCGTGGAAGAAAACACCAAACTTCAAGCTCATGTGGAAATTTTGGAGGAAGAAAAGCGAGCTCTTCACGAAGAGACACTGCACGCTCAAAAGGAACTGCACGAGATCGACTCAGACTACAGGCTCTCGATAGAAGAGACAGATCGTCTGAACATTGAGCTCCAAGACTTAAACAGGCTTCTGTCCGACGTACAAGCTTCACAACAAGTTTGTGAGAAACAGAAGATCGAATACCAACAGCAGTTAGCGGTACAGAATCAAAAAGTTAACCGTTTAGAAACAGATCTTGCTGAGGCACTGAAAAGTAAGGCTATGTTGGAAGCTCAGCTGCAAGATGTACAGGGCTGTGCTGGCCAGACATCGGAGGAAATTGTAGTAGTGCAGAGTCAGCTGGTAGAAAGTGAGAAGATAATGGATGACTTCAGGCGTGATGTTGCTGACAAGGATGGTGCAATCGAAGAGCTGCGTGAACAAGTGATGGTTTTATCTTCAGATGTAGACTCGACCAAAGGAGAACTAGCCTTCAAAGGGAAGCAGCTTGAAAGCACTGAAAATGAGATGCGAAAGCTCCAACAAAACTTAGCACTTAAGGAAGAAGAGCACGCCCGTCTAAATGCCATGTATGAGTCAACCAAGAAAAAGTGCGAAATTTTAGAAATGGATAAGAACAATGCACAGAAAAAAGTCGCTACAGTAGAAGCAAACCTGAGAAAGATCGGCAGTAGGGACAAAAGCGCGGAACGGGAACTTGAAATCGAACGCGAGAGAGCCATCGTACTCCAAAACGACAATGGTAACTTAAGAAAGAGAATTGCCACAATGGAGGCAGAATATCTATCAACTAAGAAATTTAATGAAGAACTAGAAAATCAACTTGACGGTACAGAAGAGAAAATCGCAAATCACAACGTGGAGATAGAACGGCTGGATGCGGAGACGTCGGAAGAACGACAACGCGCAAACTTTATACAGAAGAAGCTAGATGACACTGAAAAAGAGTTAGATACTGCGACGAGATTGAAGGAAAAAGCAGAAGAGGATCTATATGCCATGCGCAGTCGCAGCGGTAAACTGGAATCACAGATGGAAATTCTCCAACGCCAAAAGCTGCTGATGAAGGATCAACTGGATGAACTGAATGGAAAAGTAATTCAATCGAAGGAGGACATGATGAGGCTGGAGAGTCAATTATTAGAAAGCAAGAAAATAAATGAGAGTATTAATAAAACGCTTGCTAAGAAAGATCAAACGAACACGGACCTTAATGCCAAAGTACGAAGCCTTGAAAGAGAACTTGAAAACCTACAACAGGAACTAATCTCAACAAAGGTAACTTGCGGGGGTTATGATGCGGAAAGACAGGATTTGGAGCGCCGACTAAACTCACTGCAGCAAAAGCTTGATGATCGAGAAAAGGATATGACTCGGTTTCGAGATGGTCGTGGAGAGATGGAGCAAGAAATTAGTAGTTTTGTGTACCGCTGTAATTCCATGGAAACTCAAATTGTAAACATTCAGAGAGATAAGGAATATTACAAGAACGAGCACAGTGCGATACAAACTGCTAATCGAAAACTTAAGGAAGAGATGCTTAACGTACAGAACCAAGTAAGAGAGAAAGAGAGAGTAAGTGAGGGATACGTGAAGGATCTCAAAGAAAAAGATAATGCACTAGACAGGGCTAAACAATCAAAGGTTGCTCTTGAAAGTGAGATTTGTGAACTAAAGAAAGAGCTAGAGACAAGTAGCTGGAACAATCAAAGTCTTAAAGAGCGCATGCGCGAGCTGGAAGAAGAACTACAGCACAGCAATGAACACATATCCAAAATGGAGACAACTATTACAACTCTACACAAGGACAAAGTAGATAAAGACAAGAGTGTGGTACCTCTGGATGACAGATATTACGAGCTGGAGACACTCTATAAACAGAGTCATGAGAAAGAGAATTATTTGAAGCAGGAAATCCAAGTGCAGAAAAGCAAAGTTATCAAGGTCGAGAGCGACCACAAATCAACCCAGCAACACAGTATTGAGTTACAGCATAATATTAACATGATGAAGAAACGTGTTCAAGATCTAGAATGTGCAAACGAGCGTAATGATCGTGAGAAGAAAGACCTTAAACAAGAACTAATGGGCATAAGTGGCAAAGCTTCCGACCTTGAGGTTAAATTCGAGTACGAATACCGCGAGAAACTCTCACTTGAGAAACAGCTAGAAGACGCAAATAATCGCTCTCTGGCAAGCAAAGAAGATGTATTGCGGCTTGAGCAGAAGTTGATTGAAAAGAAATTGGAAGTAGAAATGACTACACGAGACCTAACCGAGAAGGACGAAATAATTGAACAGCTAAAGTCTGGAAAGCTCTATTTGGATGAGCAAACACAATCTCTTAAGTTAAACTTGAACGTAAGCCGAGAGGACTGTGAACGCCTCAAGCAGGAACAAGGTCGCTTGCAACAAGAGATCTTGAATTTACAAAATAGCACTGCAGAGTATGAGACACGGATTCAGAAGATCTCTTACGAGAGAGACCGAGCACAAGACGAGTCGCGCTCGCATATTCTTAAGAGTTCTAATCTAGAACAGCAACTTGCAGATGCCATGCGTGAACGCGAATCAGCGAATGATAAGCTTGAAGAGTGGAAGGAAAGTTCTAGCCGCCATCGAGATGAGGCTTCACTCTTACAACGGGATATTACAGAGCTCAGAACAAAATTGGACAGCTCCAGAGGTGAGATAGACAAGCGAGATAAAGTTATTGACGATCTCAAGCAGGCTCAACTAAATATTCAACATGAGATGGAGTCTGTCAAGAGAAATATGAGACGCAAGGAAGTAGACTATGAGAACCTAGTAGCAAGGCGGAGTGAAATTGTGTCTGTACAACAAACTAGTGTCCTTGAAAGTTCACCCGAAGATGATTACGAAGCCCGTAAGATGCTCGAGGAAGACCTTGCAGTTCAACGACGGAGAATGGTCGAGTTGGATTCCAGCCTAAGATCAAGTCAAGAGCGCGAGAAAGAATTACAGCAAGTTTTAATGAATCTAAACGCCCAAGTTGCCAAGTTGGAGTCAGGCTATGACACTCTAAACGAGAAAAAAGTGGAACTGGAGAGTGAACTATACGCCACACAGACAGAACTTGCTCCAATGAAGAATGGCTATGACACGATCGTGAACGAATTAGAAACGGCACGCAGTGATCTGCAAGCTGCCGAAAACAAAACTTATCAGTTCGAACTGGCACTGGAAAAGGTTCAGAAGAGCAAAAGCCAACTTGAAAAACAAAACGACGATTTGTCGGCAAAGTTTAGTCAAAACGAAGAAGAGCTGCTTATGGTCAAACGAAAGCTACAAGAATACCAGACGCTCTGGGAACAACATACTAAGGAAATTGGTGGAAAAGATTCTATAATTGATGGACTGAAAACTGAAAAGAGAGTTCTTGAAAAGGAAATAAAGTGTCACCGAGATGAGTTAACTGCACTTCAAGACACCGTAAATATAGCACACAGGAGAAGAGATGAAGGTGACAGTGACATATTTGAGCTTCGAAAACAAAATGCTGACTATGAGATGAAGTTACGATCCATCAGACTAGAGAATGAGGAAATGAATAGTGATCTCATCAGCTTGCAAGAGAAGATTAACGATTTAGAGGACGAGTTACAAAGAGCTGTGAAAGAACTCGGAGTCTCTCGAGGAGAGCTAGAAGATGCAAAGAACAAAATTCTCAAGGAACGAGATGAGCATTTAGCTAGGCAAAGGCAAGTGGTTGAACTGAAATCCAATGTTGAAACGTACAAGAAAGACATTTTAGCAAAAGATAACAATATCGGTTGTCTCAAAACAGCTAACAGCGGCTTAGAGGATGAAGTGACAACACTGAAAAGAAAGCTACAGAATTATTGTGATGATTTTGAGCAAGCTCAAAATGAGCTTACAACTCTCACTAGCAAACTTCAAGAGAAAGATGGTAAACACAGTGATCAGGACTACTATCTTAAGATTGCGAGACGAGACAATGACAAACTACAGCAAGAGCTTTCTGCATGCCGTGCCTCGATAACAGAGATTAAAAACCAACATCACGGAGCAAATAGAGACCTCGAGAAAGCGCAAAAGGACCTAATTACTGCCAATCAAAAGTCGGCTCATCTTGAAGCACGCAACGAGGCACTCGAAGAAGAACGAAATCGGCTCAAGAATGAAATAGCACAACTGAGACGGCAAGCCACAGACCTAAAATCTCAGGCTGACACCCTTTCACGCGAAAAACACAAGCTACAAAATGATGTCAGCATAGTACAGAAACGGATGAATGAGAGTCAGAGCAGTTTTGTCAGTGTAGAAAGCGAGAAAACAAGAATAAAGCAAGATGCTGAACGACAGAGACGGATTGTGGAACTGGAATCACAGCTTCAACAATCAAGGCGTGACAAAGAAGATGCAGACAATGAGTTAGAGCTGGTGCGTAAGAGGCTATCATCTCTTGAGGCCAGTGTCTCCGAGACAACCAAAGCTAAAGAAGTTATGGAGTACGAAGTGACCTTGCGCCAGAATAAAATCAAACAATTGGAAAACCTTATACAAGGCCTGCAGGAGAAAGAAACGTACGGCAAGGAAGAGATTATGTTATGGCATAAGAAGGTTACATCCCTTGAGCAAGAAGTGCAATCTGCAAAAAACAAGATTTCGAGACTAGAAGCTTTTAAGAAGGCGTACGAAGAAAAAGTGCGTTCTTTGAATGACGATGTAATGACTTTACAGACAAATTTGTCACAAGTTGAATCAGCTTTGAATGAGGCACAGGAGCGAGTCGAAAGCCAACAGAGGGAACTTCTAGATGCTAATAAGAAGATATCCGATCAAGAGTCGGCATATGAGACTGCCATGCAAGACAAAAATGATCTACAACGCGAGCTACAGCTAAACCGCAACAAACTGACATCACTTGAAGAGGAACTACAAGCGGAACTAAAAAAACAAGCACAGCTAAAAGGAGTCTTTGAAGAAACAAAATCAAGAAACGAAACCCTCAAAGAAGAAATTGCCAGACTTCAAAAGAAACTCTGGGAGCAGCAGCAATCGTACGAGACCCAACTGCGAGAATACGCCGACCAAAAATACACAGTTGATCGGTTAAGCAATGACAACCTAACTTTACAGAACGAAAATGAAGCACTGAGGCATGACTTAGCGTCTGCAAGATCTGACAGCGAAAAATCAGCAGCCGAAAAACGAGAGTCCGAATATGAACTACAACGAATGCAGATGAAATTTTCAGATTTAGAGTCGAATTTCTCATTCCTCAACGAGGAGAAGGAAAGAATGAGTGCAGAGTTGGTGACTACACAGAGTGAACTTTCCGAGCTACAGATAACGAACGAAGCAATTGTCAGAGAGAAGATCACAGTGTCGGAAAGTGGAGCATTGGAGTGCTCACTTGATGGGCCATCCGAAGTAGATCTTCTTAGAGAAGACAGAGACCGCCTCAACAAAGAAATTTCTACTCTGAATCGCAGGTTGATTGGCATGAAAGATTCTTGTGAAACGCTTGAACAAGAGAAAACAAGGCTTGAAGACAGAATAACTACAATGCAGAAGTCTATACACAATCTAGAGGCCATGAACAGTAGCTTATGTGTCGACAAGAACCGTATGCTGAACGAAATAGATATCCTCAACTCGAAGTTGGTCGAGCTAGAAGCTCAGCTAGACACTGCTGTTAATGATAAACAAGGATTAATGGAGCAGTTGGAGCAAGTGCAGAAAAAACTAATGGAATTGGAGGCTCACTTTGAACTTGCAAACAATCACAAGCATGATTACCAGCAACAACTATCTGAAAGCAAGCACTCTTCACTAGATGTTTCGCTTCGTAGACGCCAAGAACGCGAGAAGGAGCTGGAACAAGAGGTTCTTGCTGCCCATAAAAAAGTGTCAAATCTTGATTACGAACTGAAGTCTATGATGGAGCGGTTGAACACCATGCAAGTTGCTTACCATGAAACCGAGGAAAAGGTAGTAGAACTGAAAGAAGAGATTCTGATCTACCAGAAACAAATATCTGAACTTCAATCGAGCTACAACACCAGCCGCGACGTCAATGCCGAGCGAGAGCGTGAGATTGAGGTATTACAACAGAAACTCAATGAGGTCGGAGACACAAGCAAACATACTCAGCAAGATCGAGTTCAGATGGAACATGAAGTGAACTTCTTACGGTCAAAACTCGAGAAGATGGAAATTCGAGTCCAAGATACACTAAAGGAGAAAGAAGAGCAAAAACTACAGTTGCAGGAAGCTCGTAGTAAACAGGATGAAAAATCGCTTGATCTCAGCAAGCAAGTGAGTGTGCTGCAGGCCCGCACTGAAGCTATGAGAAGAGAGATGATTGAAAAAGAAACAATAATTAGCCAGCATAAAAGCAGAATCAATTCAATTGAATTGGGTAACGAACGGTTAACACGAGAGCTGAATGAAAAACGATCACAGCAAGAGAATTTGTTGATGGAGTTGGAAGAGGTACGATCTCAAAGCGAGAGTGTTAAGAATGCACCCGGCTTCAATGAGGATGATCTTCGAGGAGAAGTAGAATCATTGAAGTTGAAGTACGACGAAATAGAGCGAGAAAAAGACATGCTGCAAAAGGAAAAATACAATCTCCAATACGAGCTACGTACCGTCAAGGAAAGACTCACAGAAGTACAAATCACCTATCAACAGAAATCGGATGATAATGATCGTCAGAGTGCAGAAGAGGAAAGACATCGATTCCAAAATCAGTTGGAGAAAACCAACGCAGAACTTCTGAGTAAGCAAGAATCCATTATCGCTTTACAGAAAGAGTTGCGCACGACTGAAGCAGAGCTTAACTTCAAGACTCGGACCATAAGCGACAAGGAATCTCAGATTCATCACCTTGGTATAAAATGCCAGCAGTTAGAAAAAGAAATCGAGCAACTGAAGAAAGATCTATTCATTGCCCGAGAAGCATACGACAAAAGCGAACAACTCCTTAAAGACCAACTAGATGAAAAGAAAACAGAGGCAGGTAATTTCCCAACAGGCCGTCCACAGAAATATTTTGAGGGTGACAGAGATCCAAGTATTACCGAGACGAGATCCTCATTTGATTCAAGCCGACCACACAGTAGGACATCAGAATACAGCTTTACTGAGGCAAGTCGATACGGAGATCTTGGTGGCCCAGTCATTCCCGCCGTACGAGTTAACCAAACCAATCCTATGAATGGCTATGACAATAACAAGGCAGATGATGAAATTCTGGTACGAGCAAGGGCAACTGATAGCAACATACGTCCATCAGCTTATACCTCAGGAACTCGCGTAAATCCTGGATTCACGGTGGCAAGCACCGCGGTTGCAGATAAGCCAGAACTTGTCCGCACACTATCATCAGGAAGTCGCACTAGTGACAAAGGCGATCGTTATGGTTCTGAGGACCTGGCAATGGCCGAAGGAGTGCTTGTTGCAACTCGTGTTCCATCTGATTCATCACAACGTAGATATTCCCAGGAAAACGCAAGGGCTGAGCCTGGTGACCAACAACCCTATCACTCAGAATATGGACGATGGGGGCAACAGCGAGAGCCCATGCGTCAGCTATCACGTGAACAGCTGAGTGGCCAAGTACCGCAAGGATCACCACGCGATCAATTGCCTGAATCACCACGTGACCAAAATGAGTCTGATACAACGCGTTTTGGTCGATGGGGACAGCGAAGACGTTATTATTCAACAGAAAAAAGTGCATAGACACAAAGAAGGACAAACATAACCGTCAAAGCAGAAGAGACAGTAACTTCCTTGAAAGAGTTGAAAGACTGTTATTATCAACAGCTCGACAATAGAGAAAGGGGGATTTGATTAGACATGGCTTGATTTATTGTAAGAATTTTAGTTTTTCAGATCTGATGTTATTACATAGAAATAGGTAATTTAATTTAATTTAAGGATTTATAACAGGTGTGCATGTGTACAATTTATTTGTTGCAAAAATCAAGCTTTTACCTGCTTTCTATAGTCACAATTCCAATCATATATACAATTGAACAGACAATTATACGTTACTGAAGTAAATCACAAAGCAATAAATGATCAGCAGAACACCTAAAATGTGAAATTGGGTTCCGCTCCATTAATTTCGATCCTTAATCAACTGAAGAATATATAATCCAAGTAGCAATTGTACTTGCCCTGGACAACCCGTGCTAAAGCGAATTTTACACACTCTAAATTGTAATTCATACAGCCTTGTGTACAATTAGGAACACTGACGGAACTATTTTAATAGTTCAATTAAAACTGCGTAACTTTAATTTATACAGTGGCTGCTTTTGTACAAAATGCAAGTTAAATGTTCTTCTGCATTCAAGATGTTTGCGGGTGAAAACACGGATTTTATTCATAGAAATTCGGTTTTTCCCAATAAATGTTTTGTTTGTTTCAAGAAACGTTTTGCATCCTACATATTCATACTCGGTTTATGCTCTCATTAACCAGTTCTGGATCAGATGTAAGCAATAACAAAACGTTCGCAAAGCATTATGGATCACAAACGAAGTTCTGTTTATCATGTCATTGTTATCGTCCACATATATTATAGGTTAGCTTTTAATTACATGTAAATATATAGTTGTGTTCATTTTTAGGAAAAGGATGAATAGCAACAATATAACTCAATTTACCGTGTTTCTAATTGTTACGTCCAATAAAATGTTTTTAAGCTTGATACACCTGTGTTGATGTTTCAATGTTTATTAATGGATAACGTCACGTAACTGTGTTTGCTAGCAAATCAAGAAATATGCTCGACACGACGCAACGTGACCTCGCGGTTGAGCAATGGTGCAATAATTTCCCGATACTACCTAGCGCGCTTAGATGTGTTTCTATCCGATACCACCTTGCGCACTTCCGAATTCTAGTCGAGATTTCATCCGTATACTAAATATATTTATCAAAAAGATACTCATGTTTACGTCGAGACCTCAAGGATGCCTTCTTGGGTTTGGCCTCTGGGCGAAAACCCTGCAGGTTCATCAGTACGAAAGATATTTTCATACACGTGCACAAACAAAAAAACTAATTTTAACCGCAAATATGAAATAAAATGGTTAAGCAAATTACGGGATGGGCTATGTCGCGCTTCTCATTTGTTAAAACGAAACAGATTGAACATAACCTGACCTAACCTGCTATAACAAGCCTAACTTGCCCTTGCTGTCCTCCTCGCTGAGCTATGTTCCCCAATCATTATTGTGCTGGCGGCATGAAGGTGAAGGGTCCAGGACACTGACAGGAACAAAATTGTAGCTATTGTGGTGGTTTCACTAGACAGCAACGTTCGTCCACAGCCGTGTTGTCTTCGCTCCTACGTTGGATATCAGTTGCGGTACATTGACTATGACATGAGGTGCCTCGACTGTCGAGAAATCAATCAAGAAGTTACTGTAAGAACTTTGGAAACACGAAGGTTTCTGATTCAATTCAGTTTTACTTTGAGCTAAAAAAACTAAAAAGTCGCAAGTGCGTCGACTAACGATGTTTTGTTATTAGTCATAAAGCTAATGGAATCGTGTGATATCTTACATTACTTTTCCTAAAGTACAGGAATCTTAACGATATTTCGCATTTGCCAACTATCTTATTATTTCAGTTTAACTTCATTAAGGGGTTTAATATCTTAAATAATACGCTATATGTATCACTTTTCTTATTATAAATGATAGAAAAACCAGAATCTATAGAAATATCAGAAGCAAATCCCATCAACATCCCAGCTATACCAGCGCCAGCAAAATCAGTTGTTTCGTTAACAAACGAATGGAGGCATGATGCGCCTTCACTGATTTTGCTTTCTTTCCGAAATCAGTACTCGTGGAAAGACATTTGTGGGCAATTGCTACTAGAAATATATTTTTGGAATTCAAACATCCCGTCCTCTAAACTCTAACACCCTCTCTGACCTTTATATACTCTTGTTAAAAGGTATTAAAATATATATTTAATTTATCAATTATGCGAAGTAGTTAAACTTTGATTTAGAGGGAACTCACGTGTTTCGTATTCATGTATCTGCATGTATTACTTTCAATGCTACTTATAATAGTAAATAAGCACCAGTGAAATCTCTTAAAGGCTACAAAATTCTCTGATTTTTTCAGTTGCAGGTTTGTACAGTTTCGGTATTTTTCAGTAAGAAATTTTCCTCATGCATAGGTAGCATGTAAAAACACTAGAGACGATTTTGCTTGACTGTCCAAAGATTGATGCAAAAGAAATGATAATGACAATGCGATGATAGGAATTCGAAAAGCTAGCGATTGGCTAAATCTGTTATCGTAAGGGGGGTGATATAAAGCGCTGACAGGTGAAAACGTTGGTTCCCGTCTGAGGAATGTGTTTTTGATCTGCTCTCTTATTTATGAGAAATTATAGTGGAAAACATGTGATTATATATACTAAAGCCGGGATCAAACGAGCACGAGAGTTGATGAGTGGAAACTCTTTGAGAGTTGCAAGAGAGTTCGCTCAACTATCATCGTGAACTGGCTAAAAGAGCAAAAACTTTCATCAACTCTTATCTAAATTTGAACATGTTCAAACTTGATGAGAGCGTGCGAGAGTCCGCGAGAGCGCACGAGAGTCCGTGAGAGCGCATGAGAGTCTGTGAGAGCGCACGCGAGTCCGTGAGAGCGTACGAGAGTCCGTGAGAGCGTACGAGAGTCCGCGAGAGCGCATGAGAGTCTGTGAGAGCGCACGAGAGTCCGTGAGAGCGTACGAGAGTCCGCGAGAGCGCACGAGAGTCGGGTGAGAATGCGGGAGAGTTGGCAGTAAAACTGACGTGAGCGATAGTTTGAATTCTCATCAACTCTCATGCTGGTGTGATCCCAGCTTAACACCTGATTGGTCGGATATTTTTAAAGCAATCTTCGGGAAACAGTTTAAGTGATTGGATTTCTCTTATGTGTTCTACAGCTTAACCGAGTGCTGAGCAAAGACGAACTGCTGGATAAAATCCACTACTTGGAAGATGAACTCAACCACACTAGCGTGCTAAACTCGAGGCTCGAATCAACCATTGAAGATCTTCGCAAAGAACGTTCATCGTCAGACGCTGGCAAGTGCTATGACCTGGAAACTCAACTTAAGCAAAGTCAGCACGAACTTCAACTACAAACCTTCAAGATGTCCAAGATTCAAGGCGAGCACAAATCTGCTCAGCAGCGTGCTGTAGAGCTAAGCCTGGAGATTAACATAATGCAGAAAAAAATCCGCGAACTGGAAGCTGCGAATGAACGTGCTGAACGAGATAAAAAGTACTTGAAACAAGAGTTAACAGCGGCAAGCAGCAAGGTACTTAATCACATCAAACTGTAAGTTACAATATACATTGTATGATCAGATATAAAATGGTAAGAAATCCTCAAAGTTAATTATCAAGCGGATTGGATTGTCCGTCTGTAGAAGAAAACCCTCCTATGAATTTTGGAAAGACACAAAGTAAGATAGAACATGTCGTTAAAATTTGAGGTATTTGAGGGCTATTTGAATCATTTGTTCTTCTGGACAACACTAAATTCCCTTCACGACACATTACTATAATCTGCTCAAATCGTCTACTTAAACAGGTCATCCGATCACATAGTGTCCTGGGAAACACTTAGTCAATACTTTTAGAATATATTTTGTTTTTATTGGATTTAGGAGAAATCACGTGCGCATGCACTATGGCGTGATACTACCCCTTTAACGTGTGTTAATGTTTATGTAGCTGCTGTTACGCAAATCTGTAAATAATTAATAGATAAATAAAATGAAAATTTCCCTTAACCCGACCCCAACCCCCTACGTGGTTTGCCCGATGTACAGGGGATCGGAACATGAAAATAATATTTCCGGCTGCTGAATATCTACAGACCAAACCATACAAATGGTAACGCTAAACAGAAATGTTTGTTTACTTTCGTAGATTTCGGATTTAGAAGTAAAATTCGAATACGAGTACCGAGAAAAACTGTCTCTTGAAAAACAATTGGAAGACACTACGAACCGATCAACCGTGACAAAAGAAGAATTCCTGAAACTCGAGCAGCAGCTAATTGAGCACAAGTTACAGCGTGAGAAGGAGAAGGAGGAACTGGGCAAGAAGGATGAGACAATCGAGCAACTTAGGACCAACAAATCTTATCTCGAGGAGCAGGTAATTTTACTTTGGTGAAAATTTGTTACCTGTAATGTATCTCCGGCTTTCAGTTTCATAGAAGGCTGTTTCAGTTACTTTAGTTGTGGGTCAATTCATATTAACAAAATTGTTACTCTGTAGCAGTAGTATAATAGTAGTAATAGCAATAGTAGTAGTAGTATAGTAGTAGTAGTAGTAGTAGTAGTAGACTAGTAGTAGCAGTAGTAGTAGTAGCAGTATAGTAGTAGTAGTAGTAGTAGTAGTAGTAGTAGTAGCAGTAGTAGTAGTAGCAGTAGTAGTAGTAGTAGCAGCAGTAGTAGTAGTAGTAGTAGCAGTAGTAGTAGTAGTAGTAGTAGTAGTAGTAACAGTAGTACTAGTAGTAGTAGTAGTCAGTAGTACATGTAGCAGTAGCAGTAGTAGTCAGTAGTACATGTAGCAGTAGTAGTAGCAGCAGTAGTAGTAGTAGTAGTAGCAGTAGTAGTAGTAGTAGTAGTAACAGTAGTACTAGTAGTAGTAGTAGTAGTAC